>CABFOQ010036420.1:25020-48503 GCA_900660455.1 Gephyroberyx darwinii | reverse complement strand
TTAATAACCTTAATGGATCTGTTTAGTCTGGAGGCCAACAGCCAATCGAAGGAGTAGCTCCCTACAAGCATCTATCTCTTCTCACTGAAGGAGACAGAGGCTCTACACTGCAAAAAATATCTATTTTATTCAACTTTTTTTTCAAGCAAGTGTCATTTTGTTGATACTATTGGAGTGATCTGCCTTATTATGTTGTTTCAAGATATTGACTTTGTTTCTAAGAAATTCCTGAAACAAGTGAAACACGGCAAATTATCTCAGCAGTATTAGTCACTTGTTTTAAGAAAATATATTTATGATTCAATATGATAATAAATGACTTGTTAAGACGGACATTTTTTGCAGTGTAGTCACAATGTACAATAACAACTAGAGGACAATATAAATACAATAGCTTTGCTTTTTCTTCGGTTTAGCTCAACTGTATGCGTATCATGCATTTCTAAGCCTAAAGCTGTGTAACTAAAATCCCATCATTTCTGGCTGGGCGGCTGTATGTGATGCTACCTCACGCTCTCCTGCACGTGAATGGTGCTCGTGCATGACTTTCACTGTCTCTGCTGCTATGGCAGAGGCTGCATCTCCCCCCCTCCCCCTCTCAAGCCAGCTCCGATCCTATCCTCTCCACTCGCATCCTTCATTTTCTGCAGGGAGTCATGCACAGTCCTATATGCGTGGCTTTTCTCAGAGCTAGCAAAACCAAAACATCCAATACGCTATAGACCAGAAATAAATGTGTAATTATGGAAGGAAATGCTCAAAAAATCTCAAGGCTGTGACAAGATTTATGGTGAGTGATGAACAGACGAATAGTGGTTCAACTATATTAACAATTGTGTTATTCAATTTAGGTGCCATGACTGATATGAACTGGGATCCTTTTATCATTTCAGGATCAATGTGGGGTTAATCATGCATAAGACCTATATACATAAACACAAGATAATGACAGTCACCTGTTTTCTAGAATGAATTATGCTTATCCTCACTGGTAATGTCTCATGTTTGAAGACATCTGTAGTCAATCCCTAGACCTTATGATGTCAACATGAGAAATCCTATGCCAACAATTCCACCAGGCATAACGTCTAGCTGATGACATCACTACTATGTCAACTATCAAGTCATGATCCATGTTTGATGTGTCCAGATGTTAAGATATTTGCAAAAAATATAAGGTTTCTAGGGGGATTTTTAGCTACACCTGCACAACCATATTTCCTTACATAACTGGCTAACCTAGAAACTGCTTTGCAGTTAAGTAAAGGGATGTGATATGGATCACTGCTTAAGAGAATCTACTCCACGCTAAAGCAAAGTGGTATCAAAACTCTGATTGCGTAGTGTAAACTGAAACAAAAGCAACAAAATGGAGTAGGTGGTGAAAAGTCAACATAAGTGAGAAGTGTGAAAGCCACAAGCTAGAGAGCTGAAACAGCAATGTACTAAGAGGAGGCATTTATCACTTTCCCCCCTCTGACCTCTGCCAGAGCAAGTGAATTCCAGCACTTCGCCTATTCCTGGTATGCAGTCTGTGTCATGCTCTTGTTTCTTGTCAGTTTCAAAACAATTGCTAATGTGCTAATGAGGATTCAGTGGCAATGGAAAAGGCCACAAAAGTGTGATAAGTTTGAGTCTTTACTATGTAATAGCAATGATGCTATTGGTGGTAAAGCTCAATGACCAGAATTTTCAAATGTTAGGCTATGCTGTATTTGACTGGAGATGAAAAGCGCAGACTGTATGAACAGGATTTCATCAAAATAAATTGTGAATCGAATCATGAGACTCTGCAATGGCATCCTGTTGAGTAAGCATCACAGGACGTGCTCCCTGATCAAGATAGAGAGACAAGACCACACAACAGCTGATAATGAAACTTCTTGAAATGATACAACCCAAGACCTTAAAATTCAATTGTGATCAGGGTCAGTGTCCCCACATGCACAAATTCATAAAATCAACATTATCCAATTGCTCTTACCATTCCAATTAAGTAATTGTCAAATCTAAGCATCACATGACAACTTGCTACACTGTGACCAAAGCCTGACACAGCATGAGCTGACAACACAGACATCTGTCAGTCCTCCCTCCTCGTTAGGAGGTCAGTCTGGAACGTGTGTGTCTGCTCTGTAACGAATACATGTGTGCAGGTGCGCGTCGCCCAAAAACACCCTCAGTGTGAGTCCTTGAGGAATGGAACACCCTGAATAGGTGTGTGCGGGTATGTGCAGACACCTACAAGGGTCAGAGGGATTACGGCGGTAGGGCGTGGCAACCTGAGCCAAGCCAGTGGATTACTGGACCTAATCAGGTCAGTCAACCCCATCTGCAGATGGGCCGATTCCCCCTGACAAGCCCATGCTCCCCATCTAACCCACTCTCGTCTTGTCACCTCTCTCTTCAGTGGCCACTCAGCCACTGCCATACACATCCATTCATGTCCATCGGGTTCTCATTGGCATTTCTGTTACAGCTATGGCCTGCTCAGCAGTGTAATTGACACTGGGGCTCAGTTGATCGCTCCCTGCAGGGTTTTTGTAAGGTCAACATCCACTTAGCCAACTCTGCAAAGACATTCAGCAGAATTGTATTTGAAAGGTGGAGGTTTAACTGATATGGTGACCTTTAGGTTCTGTCAATTTGTTTACTCTTAGCTTAGGGGCAATATTGTGTAACATCAGTTCTTTTTCAATGGTCAAAATAGGGATCATGCATGAATGCTATTGGATATGGCCATAGGAACATCATTCTTATTAGCAGAGAATATCAGCGTCTCCCAGAATGTGTCTACCAAATCGATCAAATGGCCAAGCGTCACGAATGTGAATCAATTTGAGCACAAGTTTGTTCCACTACAGTTAGCTTGATGCACTAACACAACAAAGCACCTGCTACTGTGCTCTGTGCAGCATTAATCACCCATACTAGGCTATACATACATGAGCGGCTGCTCATTGGCTGATGGTCAGAACATAACACATGGGTTATGTAACCAACCAGAGACCAATGTGGAGAACACATCAGGGCACTAATCAAGGCAGGCTTTTGATGCCCTGGCATTCATCACCATTTGGAGTAGCAACACTAACTACTCCAGCAGCCCATCGCGTCACCTCTTTCTAATTACATTCGTTCTGGTATGTCTGAGAGCTTCCACTGAAAGAGGCCTTTACTCAGTTCCAGCCTGCTTGCAGGGGGCTTGGACACATCTCCTGAATACTGGATAATCAATTTGCCATCCCTCTGCCTGCTGCCTATCCTCGACAGCCCTCCATGCATGGAAAGCGAGAGAGAGAGAGAGAGAGACAGACAGAGAGAGCAAAAGCATATCCTGTACTTGCACCCATGCTCCCTCTTTGTGTGTTGTCGACACACACATGCTCTCTCTTTTTCTCTATCAAACACACACACACACCAACACATGCCCTTGAGCGAGTGACAACAATAAGGGGAGTGTCACGGCCTCGTCCACACAGCTGCCAAGCATCTACAAGCTGACCAAGCACCTCGGTAAAACATCCCATTTCTGTCAGGCAGCTCTCAGTCCCGGTTAAACGTTAGCCATCACCAAAGTAAAGATAAAATAATATTAAAAAAATATATATTTTCAGAGGACTGACAATGAATTGAACTGCCTCGTTTGACAGAGATGTGTGGATTGTTGTATGTTCAACTCCCTATGGAATGCATATCAAGCTGTGACCGCTGATATGCTTGATATGGAGAGACATGCAACTAAACATTTAAATCAGGTTTTTGTGGAAGTCTCTTTAGTCTTAGACAGAATGAGGAAATTACAATACCCGGTCACCACAAAACCCTGCCACAAAGAGGTTGGTGCAAACACGGAAGAGAGATATGTGAACATGTATTATAAAAGAAAAAAACACACTGGCTTGTCATAATCTCGCAATTAAATATTGTGCACAAGAAATTAAAAATGAAAAACTCCCTGAGAAAGATACCTATTACTGAGGAGTTGATGCAGCAGGACAGAATACATGAAACTATGGATCACCTTAAAACACACCTTAAAATGTCTTGTTTTGAATTTCATTTATTTTTAAATTCAGGGCTGTTACATAATCTTAAAATTTTGTGAGTAACATTTAGCAAACATTGACAGCTTCTTGACAACCCATACAAGCCACTGTTAAAATGTTTCAACTAAAAAAAAGAGCAGGGGTACGCCTTCAGTAGGTACACAATGTGTGAGGAAATCTAGTAAACCATAAACAACTACAGAAAGGGCAGATTTTCTCACTGCCTGTCAAATTGTTTCGACTGTGTGTGCATAAGTGTGTGTGTGTACAGGTGCACGTGTGTGCGTTATACGTGTGCTTGAGCCAAAAGCTACTGTACAATCTAGCAGCATCCTAATAAGACAGCATTCTCAGCATACCATCTGCAATGGAGTCCTGATGAAGGGAGAGTATGGCCGCCTGCCAGCCTCCCATTCTGCTCTGCAATCTGCCCATGTGATAGGAGGTAGAGTAGGCACTACTGCAGCCTCCTCCTCTCCCTCGCTCACTCACTAACCCCCCAAAAACACTGCATATTCCACTGCAGCTCTGCTACAAACCACATCACACTCCAGCACCTCCGAGTGACATTGGCATAATGAAAAACCAAGGATATGAACTGAAAGCACTGGGGATTTGACAAAAAGCTTCTCTTTGGGGAAGTGTGAGAGATAAAGAACAAGTGAGCCATAACTGGTAGGGAGACTTGATCTTATGGAAGATTCATATAGGCTTAGGTTAATGGGGCTGATAGAACTGACAAGACACAACCCAAGGCAAGTACAAGAGAACCTGTTTCATGTTTATAGAACAGGTTTCTAACGTCGTCTGTAATGACTTGTTGACTTACTGGGTCATTAAATATCACCATACTAGTGTCAGGGAGATGGTACTCATGAGTCGCCTTAAATGGGACATATAACAGCATGTATGGACTCAGCTAGGCTCTTTACAGTACCTGATGATTCACAGTCACCAGGTTAGCAAGCTGAATCAGACTACAAACCACACTGAAGTCGCCTTCTCTTACATGACATTATCGCAGATTTACACATACATGCAACAAATTGTGGAAATTAAGTTTTAATTTGTTCATAGATAGCTATGCATTGACTCATCTGATGTGGAAAATGTGAGCGCTGTAAATACATCATCATAAACCTTTCTGCAAGTAGACATATCTGGACTAATAGAATGAGATTTTAGTTAGGGTTATTCATTAGAGCTCAAGTCTTTTTCCAACATTTTCAATGTTGTTCACTGATGTAGTTTTTGCTACATCGTCTGACATTGCAACTGAATATAAATTAAGGTTTGTTTTGGGTACTCTGTCCATTTCAAACAGGGCTTCTGTGAATTCTATAATACTCTCTCACTTTAACTCATGTGTTTTTGTTAAAATCTTATTCAAATGAAAAACAGATTCCCTTGTAAATGATCAAATTCTGGTAAAGATATGTCCCTACCATTTATCTAAAACAACGAGCTGAAAATGGAGTTTGGATTTTATTTTCATAAGCTAAGATGATATAACCATACACTACACTTTGATAACCAAATCCATTCCGCTCAAACTAACAGTGTGATAATGCACTGATGAATTAGGGGTGGGGGGCAGGCTGTGTGGTGACCTTTGGGTCTCCCAGTATGGACTAACTCAGCGTTTCTCACACTGAGACTCCTCAGGCATGCAGCCCCTTTCAGAGGAGGAGGAATTTCTCTGTAGGCCTTTTATTCCCTTTCAGGCTGTTTGTCCCCAACCGTCCACTATTCAATTTGCTCATTCTGCTGTTCTCAACTAAGACCCCTGAAGGAAGACCACGTGGGAGCACATGGGATGTACTGAATTCATATTAGCAGACAAGGGTGCATACATTTTGATGATGGTATTTGTATTTGTGTGTATCTTTGTGTGTGTTTGTGTGTGTTTGTGTGTGTAACCTTGTGTGTGTGTGTATCCTTGTGTGTGTGTGGACTACTTACTGGTAGAGTTGCCTTGCATCTGAATGATACATTTTGAGTCCTTGCTTGTCTCCCTGGAGTTGAAGGGCCTAACTCGGACAGCGACTTTTACAGATGCCCCAGACATGGTCGCGGTTGAGGACTTTCTCCCAATTAGATTCCAAATATGTCCCTCCTGCAAGAAGTAAAAAAAATAATAATTAAAAAAAAATCTGTTTGTGTCTGTGGTGGGAATACTTGATGTTGAATAAATGTTGAAAAATGTAACAAATAGACAGAATGCAACAGTGATTCAGCAGAGTCTATTATCAATACACATATCAAACACATTAAAGTCACTGAACTGCAACTGGATGGAGTCCCACCTTAGCGCCCCCCCCCCCAAAAAAAAAATCCAATCATAACAGCATACAACAAATATGGCCGACCAAATCCACTAAGGCTCTTTAACATTTGGTAAACAGCAGCCAATTAAACCTTAATAGTCAAATAAAGAACGCAGATTAACGCGATTGATTGATTGATAGACTATAGTATATGTGAAAGGACCTTATGTCCAATAGAAATATCAATCATGTCTACAATTACGTCTGTATGTATAATATTATATTTTTGATTATAATATGACTGCGTGACATCTTTCCAATTCATTTGAAAGCTTTACATCTCGCGCCCCATGCCTACATAAGCTAAATAACTGATGTTTTTCCATCATGTCCTTGCAGTCAGCCATACTTGCTAAAGCATACGCCCATGAAATTCTATCTACCCTATTTGGCATAGACTACAGTAAGACAGTGAGCAAGGCCTGTCTGCTGTGTCTACTACTGTTAATACTGAACAGAAAAATGACTTAACCCTGCTTTTAAAATGAAATTGCCCAGTTAAAGTAAGTAACGTTATGCCAATCCGCGTAGCCGTATCTAGTAATAGTGCAGAGAGTTGCAATGCTTTTTTTTTTTTCCTAGCACAGACTCGATATATTGTTCCTGTTTGGCCTTGATTGAGAGAAATTAAGAAATGTAACTACTGAATCCAAACGCAGTGCGACGTGCCAACCGTTAACTGTTGGATGCAAGTGTTTTTTTTAGTGGTAATTGTTATGATATCAAACGTCTATGAAACAGCCATAGCCTCAGTCTCTATGGCAGGAGAGAGACCTAACGTTAACGTCTGCCTGCGGAGCTTGACAGGACATTCAATAGACAATTATGGTTACCGTGCTCGTAAACACACTTTGATGATTGAATAAATGTCGTTTTAAACTGCACGAAAAACTGTCATTTAAGCTAACTTATGTTTCAGAAACAGCCCAACGCTCACGCGCCTATATGAATAACGTAACGTTAAGCCATTGCTAAACAGCCATCAAAACTAAACAGAATCAAACTATAACCACAACCGTATGCCATGTAAACTGTGAAAGAGATTAAACGTTTACTCACTTTTGAAGATTCTCACAAAGACAACAGCCGCACCATATAGGAAAGCAGCGAAAACTAGCGGGCGTCAAATGTGGGTCTATCAGAATCTGCGAGCAGACAAACTGTTATAAAGTCCACTTTGATGAAAAACACCCATCATAGCAGTATCCTCTGCCAGACGGACGTCCACTGCGCTCGGTGTCTCCCTGACGAGGTTATTTTACAGTTCAGATAAAAGGCGGTCATATATCTGCACACAAGCGAAAAAGGAATTGATAGATTGCCTTGATTTACCGAAGAGATTACGTCAACTCCCTCTCGGCCACGCTGACTGGCAGTTTGACGAGCCAATGAACGAAGAGACATCTGTGACTAATGCTTCGGAGAGCCAATGGTGATCCTCTAAATCGGAAGGGAGTCGTTTTTTTGCCCGTGACGCCATACTGCAGGATTTCTTCCCACCGCTCCCCGTACCGCTGTCACCGCACCACAAGGCCTCTAGACCAGACAACCCGGATCCAGGGTCAGCGGAAAGAGCGCCGCCCCAAGTGAAGATGAACTAACTGCATTTTTACACCAGGCTGATTAAACTACCCAACGGGACTCAATCACAATATCATAATGTGATTTTTTTAGATCTCCAAATACATCTCTAAATTCATTACACACATACTTCAGAATGTTTGGAAATATGTTTAAAATTATACAAAATATGGCAAAATGTATTGTACACGTACATGTATAGATATGTTGTCAATAGTGTATTGACATGTATTTTACGAAATATATTTCAATTGGATGCCATCTGCATGTAGAGATACACACCCTGGGGAATATGTGAAATTCATTTTTTTAGTATGGAATATGTGTAGTCTGCAACAAATATTAATCTTTTTAAGACCTTGACAACTATGCATTTTTGCAATTCTATGCGATTCAACTATGCATTATTTAGGATAAAATGCTGCAGTCTACCCTGTATTACTGTATTATATATTGGGAGCTCCCAGACTAAAGCAATTAGTTTATAACCTTGATCGAAAAATGACTAGGCTTATGTATTTGGGAAACCTGGTTAAAAAAATGCCCAAATTCTCATCGAAACTATAACAATGAAGGCTCACAATAAAGTAAACTAATGATACCCCCCACAAAAAAACACTAGTTGTGAACATATGTGCATCATCATTTATTTCAGTTCAAAATCCTAGCTTCCAAAACAGGTATGTGGTTAAAGGAATTACTTTCCTGTACAGTTAAGGTCAGCAAGGTCAAGTTAGGTACAGTGCGCTTTAAGAGAGACCATCTTGAGGTGAGAGATGTCGGCGGTTCTGAAGAACAAACTTTTAATGGTGTGCTCCTACAACTGTCTCGGGTGTTCATGCTACATTCTCTCATGTATGTTCAGCTTCGCCATAAAGGGGGTTATTAGTCCATGAGGCGCTTAGGAGATTCTGGACTTGAGGCCATGCACACACAAGAAAATTCACTCTTTATCAAAGTCAACAGGGGAAAATGGGGACTAGAAAGGACCAACTGAACAGATTCTGCTAAACCGCTGCTTGACTTTCCACAGTACTTAAAAGAAAGCACACATTTAGGCTTAGATCTTATGTTGAGCTACATCCTTTAGGTATATTCTCATTTCCGAGCTTCATCAGCAACAGGCACAAACTGTGCACGTTTGTTAGCTGTATGATTATGAGCATACAGTATGTGGACTCCATCAAGCTCGTCATCGTCAGTCTTGATAGTGAAACTCAAGACAAGCAATTTTATTAGACCCCCCCTCGATAATTAAATGTCCTTAATGAAGCCAACATACACAGTATTACAAAATAGATGGAAACAGTAAAGGAACATGATCAATGAAGTGAATGAATGCACCTCGTTGCTAGACCTGCAGGTGGTGGAAACCTATCCTCGCAGCATTATAATGCATTAACTAACTCTTGTTAAATATATGTATATATTTGGATATATATACACACATAAGTCATGAGCAAAAAAACTTTTAAAAGTCTTAACTTTATTATGTTTCGTTTTTAGAGCCAAGGACCTTCAAATGATGGTCTGAGACAAAAAGGATAAAGGTGGGTAAAAATCAAATAAGGATTTCCATTTTTGTCCATAATGTTTTTTGTTGTTGGTAGTGGTGATACTGAATTCAGGCGAGTTGGTAACATCCCTTAGTGATGGTTAGCAGGGCAGATGTTGGGGACAGGGAGTCACTAGATAAGTCGTCCTCCCTGTTTCTCTCTCATCCACACCTGGATCCTTTCCTTCAGTTCAGGGACTGTAGAAATGAGAACAGAATGTGAGGAGAAGCCTAGAAACTGACCTTCACAAACTAACATGCAGAAAAACTTTAATTATGATGGTTCTATAGGTATGATTTCCCTTGAATCAAAAACTAGGCATAGGTTTTGCTGTTACAAACACAAAATAGGTTGTTATACATGTTCAACGTTCATACGTGTACAGCGGTTACCTGACTCCAGCATGCTCTCTGTGAGAGGCTGTCTGTTGAAGGGGTCAGTAGGAGAGTTGAGCAGGTGGCGCAGGATGATGGAGCGGTCCATAATGTTTCCAGAGGGCAGAATCACAGGGTCAGTCATCAGTGTGTCCATCAGAGGGTCTGTTAAAAAAAAGTCACGTTTTGTATGGGATTACACAAATCAAATTGAATACACTGGAAGCAATAACCACTGCATTGAAACTTAATTTGACAAATCCATCATGAAGGGTCATATTATTATATCATATTTTCTTTAGACAGACAAACGGTCCCATGGGCTGTAGTTTATTTCTTCAGTCTGGAGAAGAGCTAGTATACCAGCTATAGTGTTCATATTTTGTCCATATAACCTGCTTAGTTTGCAGTGGTTGGCTTTTGTAAGTATTTTTTACCAAGAAGCAACTGTTTTGGTCATCTGTTGATGCTCCATATATGAACCAAGAGTTTGAAAACACAAATGTCTAATGCTTCAGTGAATTTAACTCAAATTCAACGGCATGAATACCACTTAAAGTTTCCTCTTTTGTTAAACAAGCTCATTCATTTTGTCTGGCTAATGCAAAACCCCAACATATAGACATGAATGTCTGCCATCAAACAGCCAGGGAAATGTCCAGCTTATGAAAATATAGCTCAGATACATAGTATTTCATATGTCAGGATGGTGCATCTATCACAACCTCATGAAAGGAAATAGCCAATTAAGAGAAACAGTTTAAATGTGCCCTATATTGAAATGTCACAAGGTTGCTATGGTGGAACCTATGTGTGACACGTTTAAAAATAAGACGTGGCGTGGGAGATTTTAACTCTGCATCGAAAGCTGACACCTAAGTGTCTTGTACAGCACACTCACATTGAGTGTGTGGTGAGTAGGCTGGCTTATCTGGGAATCAAAGGTGGTATGTGGGCTACGTTCCCATTCTGGATTATATTAAGTCTGAGGTTATAGGATAGCCTTGCTGTAAGCTGTCAATATGACCTCCGTGAGCCACAAATCCCCTGCAAAATGTCTGGAATTCTACGGTGACAGAAGTTGCTCAAGATCCTTTCTGTCTGCATTCACTGATAAGAGCTGATTTCTAAGGAAGTGCCTTTTTCTACCAAGGGCCTCACAGATTCAGCGCTTGTAAAGTAATCACAGGATTCCAAGATTTTCTTTCCAGTTAAAAACTACATAATTTAATTTCATGGGTCAATTTGCAGATTTTGTTTGGTGTTCAATATGATGAATGTCAACAGTAGCTGGGCAATATGAGTGCCAGCTGGGCCATATTACTTAGCTGAAGCTGAAGAACATTCTTTACAGCAACAAATACACTGTGAAACAATAGTCAGTCTACAACTACATAAGTATGGTCAGATGTAGCAGGACTGACCAACGATATATTTTTTCCATACTTTCCAAGACCTTTTTGAGAATTTCTTCCAAGATTTTAAGACCTGGAAATAAATCAAATTCATTTCCAGACCCCGTAATAATATAATATATACAGAAAAAATAAAAATGTGCAAGTTTAGACACTGAATCTAGATTCCATCTCTTAATTAGATATCAAAATTGAATAGACGTATAATCTGTTGTGCAGGCATACTGCACAGACACACACCTTTGAACTCATCAGGTGCGTCACTGTAGTCCATTTCAGACTGAGAGTTTTTGGCGACTATTTCCTCCACCTTCTCTGATAGCAGCTTGAATTTTTCAATGGCGATGGTGGACTTGATACCAGCCTTCCTCATCTTGGAGATCACCTCCTCGAAGAGCTCTCGGCTGTATGACCGCTGGAGAGAAAGAGAAAAGTTTTTAGGGAACTGCAAGAGAAGAGAGTCTTTGAGAGGACTTTGGATACAAGTATCCATCATCTTTTAATTATGGATTATATCAGATTTGAGACAACCAGCACAGTCTGTTCTGAAGAAAGTCTCACACGGTTTTCCTAGGCTGTCCTTTTGGTTCCAATTCAGCTAGCAAGATAAAAAGGACTCAGGGTAGCATTTCACGGCTCTTTCTTAAAAAACAATACGATAATGTTTGTGTCCACGAAGCAGCAGCTGGGTCAAGCGTTTCCTGTTCCTGTCCTACAATTTCTTCAATTATACACAGTCCCAAGTGAACAATATGATTGGCAAAGGGGCATTCAACCACTAATGCTATTTGATATGTCACAGGGACCTCGCCACTCAAAGTATTCATCATATACCAATCACACATTGTCAAATACCTAAAGTCAATACTTAAACGTTACTTTGCATTTAGCGGTGGTTGCAATAAAGATGTCAAATTAAGAACATGTTTTCTGTCCTATAATTGCAGTGACATTAATGTAGAACAAGCAACAGGGAAACCACACTGAAAACTGTATTTTCTGATGTTTAGTCAAATATTTATTAGAGCTACTGCTGCTAATGGCTCAAATCAATGTTTAACTAAGCTCAACTAATATTTTACTGTTTTCCAAGTTATTAGGCAAGAACAATACCACGTAACATTATGTCACATTATGTTGTAGTTAACTTTTGAACCTTTTTTCAGTCCAGACAGTAACACTAGCATAATAGCTAGTTCCCAACCTACTGTTTTCCTTGCCAAAATCTTTGTAAACATAATTAGGGGGAAATGTTTTTAAACACATTCTAGGGGAATGTATTATTGTTAAAACAATAGCACATTCAGGCTCATATTTTATAAAAAATAAAATGCTGGCTGCGATGATCTACCACAATCGCCTGTAGCAATGTCTTGTGACCAGATCACAACTATGACATTATTCACCATGACACACTCCCTCTTGTGTTCTATTGTTTCAGTAAGCAAGGATGTTTATAGTAAGTAAAGTTTTCTGATCTACAAGTAGAAATGTTATGTTATGATCGGTATAGTTTATTCCCATCAGTGCCAACCTGGTCATCTGCGATGGCCTTAGCAAAGCGGGCACAATCGAGCTGCAGGTAGATGTCAGTCAGCTGGTCTAGGAGCTTCTTGGGCTCAAACCCATATTTCTCAGGGTTCTCCACCTTCAGGTCCCGACACTTGGGCCCACAGAGCTGCTGGAGGTTAAAGTTTAGCATGGCTGCTAGACGAGGCCCCAGCTCCTGGAGAAAGGGAAAGACACTGTCAAGAATAGCTGGTCTTGTTCAGCACATCCAACTCATGCAAAAATTATAGCCTTCCGCCCCCCCTCATTTCTTTCCTCTGCCCACGTTGCACGCCTCAGTACTCACAGGCCTGAGGAAGGGCTTCTGGACCTGCTTGGTCAGGATGTGGAACATGTCCACCGTCTCTGTGGCTAGGGCCAGGTAGGAGCGAGACACCCGTTCGTCCTGAGTCAACTGGGACTGGCGGCTCTGCTGCTGCTCCTGGAGGCGGACAGGAAAAACACTCAACAACAAACGCCACCATTTCCACAACAGTTAGACTCATCTTTCAGTTAGACAATTAGTTTTCTTCATAGTTCATCCCAAACGTCACTGTGGTGATTAATAAATCTGCCCCTATTGGCATGAAAATCATTGAATTGTGTAACCTTTGTTATCCAATTCAATTAGATTCTATTAATCACAAATAAATTATCCAAGCCAAACCATGACTGCCTCATGTGAAAGACCTGGTAAATAACAATGAGACTCATTCTGACCACTGACCCTCGGCAGCTGGTCCCATTGCTCCTTATTCTTCATCTCTTCCTGAACCTCATGGATGCGCTTCAGGGACTCCAGGCTCTCATCTAATAGGAAGGTGGTGTCATTGATCAGCATGTTGATGTAGCGCACAAACTGCTTCCCAGAGCTATGAGAAAGGGACAACAAGATAGAAGATTAGGATTTGATCAAAGTCAGACAGTGCCATTTTTTTCTTGACGAGAATTTGGACAAAAATTCTGTGCTCATTGATTCCAAGAATGATATTGTATAATAATATACAGTACAGACTTATTGATCTAAACCCCATGGGTAGACATTCAGGAGGATCAAATTTCAGTACAGTGAAGTGTATTAAAATTCCAGACCAAAGCTTATTCAAAATATGTAATATACAAGCCTGCACATTCTGAAATGCTCTATACAGTTGTAAAATACATTTTACTTCTATCATTTAACTTTAAATATTATTTAATTTATATAATTATATTATTTAAATTTAACATCTATTTATCATTATTTGTGACTATTTAATTTATGCTCAATTATTATTAACTTATGAAAAATAGTCACTATCAAAGACTTTTTGTGTCACCACAGCAAACTCACTTGAACTCCTCCAGGAAGGTGCCATGGTGGCCAATGTTCTGCCAGAGACTCTTGAAGATAGTGCTGATGTGGTAGCGGATAGTGAACTTATCATAGAATTCACTGGTGGCGCCGGTATGCTCAACATCTGATAAGAGAAGACTCGGTCAGTTTTGTATGAAGATGTGCCACTACTTCCAGCAGTGGGTGATCTACTAGGGCTGGGCCACAGTGTACATCCTTTCCTTCTATCAACCAATCAACATCACATATATATATATCTATATATATATCGATATATATCTATATCTATATCTATATATAGATATATAGAGAGAGATATATATATAGAGAGATATAGATATATATATATATATATATATATCCATATCCCATTTCCTATGACTAATTAGAGCTACAGCTTGTAGACTTGAAGTCTCTAGAGCCTCACCAGTGTAGAACTTCATAAGGGCTGGGACCAGTTGTTTGACAGACAATGGGTGGTTCTCCATCATTTCAGAGAATCGCTGGGTGCGCGGCTGTACAGCCGGGTTGGTGACGAACAGCACCTCCACCAGCTTGGCGATAAGGTAGGGGTTCCTGATGTAGTTCTGGCTGCAGATGAACACTACCAAGAAGGTGACAATGTCCTGAACACATGGCTCATATAAAACCTGGGGAGAATACCTGGAAGAAAAGAGGAGGAGGAAGGGATGAGACAAGCAGAAGTAAGAACAGCTTATGTCAAATCATTCTTGGGCTTCACTTCTGTATGGATGCTCACGCAGTTATGGTACAAAGGATTGTTACATGACATCCTAAGTACTGGTAAATCTTTCATTCTTTTGTTCTGTTCTGTTCACAGTTATTGTTTAACCCTTTATCTTGTAAAGCACTTTCCAACACAGTTTTAAAGTGTTCTATGAATCAACATTTTTTAATTATCATATTATCATCTTTTTTTTTTTTTATCAAATGTGAGATCAATAAGACTGAGACCTATGAACTCACTGCACAACGAAAAGCAGAAACTCAGCCACATCTTCAATGTAGAACTCAGGCAGAGCAGCAAAGCTTTTGGGAATCTCTGGGTTCAGTGGCAGGGTAATGCTGTACAAGAGATGTGGGGGAAAAAAAACATGGTAGTTAACTTTTGTGTTTGATCCACTCTGAAGTGAAACATGGTATGACAGCAAAATTAGCAAGAGAGATAGAGAGAGAAAGAGAGAAATCCCTTTGAACAATGCCACTTCTATCGCCTTCACATCACATTATATCACACAAATAGTGGTATGGTCTGTCAGTGGCAGTGCAACTCACTGGGGGTAAGCAGGGTCCACCATGCGGAGAATGAGCTGAATGACCATGCTGTAGAACTGCAGACATCTGCGGAGCAGGTTCTCGTCCAGAAGGCCTGCGTCAGCACAGGCTTTGGCCCGCACCAGTTTCTGACGGGACAAAGATATACATTATGAGCATAACATCTCTGGAAATATGCTGTGTTGCATATTTACTGTGTCACTCTGCACATTTCAGCCTTAGAGGATAGGTCTGAACACAAATCTAAATAAACTTGTATGAGAGACAAAAGGTATTTGCAAGTCAGAATTATTTACTCAATGATCTAGGCTCAATCAGAAAGGAAGGGAGAGACACTGACAAGAATGTTACACCAACCTTCAGCTGGGTTTTGCATCGCTTGAGCATCTCTCTGTGTCGACTGGCCAGAGGAGAGTCTTTCCATTGGTTCTCACTGTTTTTCAGCTCCTCCACAGTCCTAACATGGGAAACACAGCAGTGTTAATACACACATACTGATCATGCTATGAGTGTGAATGCACGCGTGTGTGTATATTTACCTGTTGAGCTCACGGATGGCCCGCAACCTGCGGATATAACGCCTGCAGCCTGGCAGGATGGACAGGTGGTGGGTGTGCAGTGTCAGGAAGAAACACTCAGTGGGGAACTTGGGTTCTGAGAATTTGTTGGGGTCTTCATCTGTCAACATGAACAGATAAAAATCAATACACACAATACAGACACAAATGATAACACCATTCAATGAATACGTACAGCACTGTCAGTGTCATGAGGTTAACAAGATTGCCTACAGAAACAAACTTTAATAAGGTTTCTGAAAGAATGTTTAAGCAATATTTTGTTTAACACGTTTGGTTATGTTTGTTAAAGAATTTCAGAGTGGCATAAATCAATGGTATTCTATTTTAATCTAGGACGTGAACTGTGTATGGTACAATGTGTATCTGCTATCATCTTGAAGACATCAGTCAAGGTTCCAAATAAAGCATAAGCAGAGGAAACATTGAGACAAAAAGATGATTCATCTGGGATTAATTGAATAATTTCCGAATCACACACAGATCTGGCATGTTGATAAATGACTCTAAGGACTGATAAGCGTTCAAAATGGCTCCTCTCCACGTAAGCAAGTGAGATTTCTCAAAATGGCACCGGTTTATGGACCATCTACCAGTGCCACTGGACTTCAAACACAAACCAGATCAAACTTCAAGCACAAAACTTGTTTGTCCAGACAAACAAACTGGGTTATGACGAACATAAATCCTCCTGTATTTTCATGATGTTTGTCGACTCACGCAGCTCTGCCAGCCAGCTCTTGAGCTCCTCCATGGTGGCCTTGAGGCGTGTCTCCTCTGGGCTGACCACAAGGCGACAGCGCGGGTGGAAAATGTAGTAGGGATCCACTGTCTCCAGTTTGATCTTCATGCTCAGCTGTTGAAGCACCCATAGGAAGTTCAGCATGAAGCCATCTGTTGACACTAGCTTGTCGTCAGTCTGGGAGAAAAGAAGATGAATATAGAGCAAATCAGCTGCAATATAAACACTGCAACTAAAGAAAGACACAGCACAGACACAGTTCCCGACACAGATCCTGTGGTTTTCTAAACCTATATCACACAACAGAGCCTTATTTATCCAAACCCATTGGATTCAGGGGAACAAATGTTCAGGACACTGAAATGTTTTAAATTCCAGAGAAAACCAGAGCTTATTCAAAATATGAAACAAGCTAATTCTGAAATGGTCTAATTTTCAGTTGAGCTCGATGTTACTTCAGTATTGTGTTATGTTATTTGTCATTATAGTTATTATTGAATACGAATATTGTTAGTATTATTAAGGGAATATAAATGAGGAATTTTTACAAATTAAAGTAAAGGCAATATATTTTGACAGTGTCATTTTTTGCTCTATTATGTCTCACCTGCATCTGGGCTTTCTTCACATTGCAGTTGACCAGAGCTGCCATGTAACTGAGAGCCAACTCGCGTGTTTCTCCATTCAGTAAGATGTTGTGAAGGATTTTGAAAAGGTCACCCTGATGATGAAAACATGAAATCATTTAATCACATGTTGTTAAATCATATTTGGTTAAAAGGAAAGTTATAAAAGAAGCAGAAGCAGAGACACACCCTTGCTGACTCCAAGTAGTGCTGCAGGGATTGGCTGACGACTCGGGTGTTCTCCATGGTAATGGCTGGGCCAGAGAAGTACTTGTCTCCTACTTTGGTCTGAGGAAAAGCCAGAAAAAGTAACATGTTAATAACATGTTAATCCTTATATATTGCAATAAATAAATAATCTGTACATCAAACATTTGACTTCTTGCAATTTTATTCTTATTTTCATCAAGCAAAAAGAGAAAAAACTACATTTTCATACGGTCTTATTATATTAGCTTTGCACGGCAAAGCCACTTTTCATGGACAGCTTTTGCCAGGACCTTTAAGTAGAAGAACCCTACAGTTCTGTTAATTACTTAACTGAATAGACAGAGTGACATATCAGCTGTGTGACTCACATCATCCTCAGCGAAGACAGACAGGCTGAAGAAGGCTCCCATGTAGGACAGTCTCTGGACCTCCCTGCCACAGCCAGGGCTCAGAGGTTTGGGACACCACAGGGGCAGCGACGTTATCTGGGCAGGGCAGTCACACAGAGAAACAATACACAGGATTTTAACAGTGGCTGCCTAGTGGTGAATAAACACCCAGTTACCAAAAGGTCTTAGCTTTAATCCCTGCTACAGCCAACGTGTGTCCATCAACAGCCATGCGCCATAACAAACTGTACTAGAGCAAGACACTGAATGCCTTCCTGTTCACTCTTTTTAAGTCATTAGCAGACAGTGAACATGTAAGAAGGTGAGCTTAATGATTTGAGAGAATCTTATCTGGCTAAATATAGGACCAGGCCTCCTTCATGCACAAGGAAACTTTGTCTTGCCCTTCTGCTAGACATGAGCCAGGAGGAAGTGTCATGAATAAAATACGCAGAGCACATTCCTCTGTGCTGCTGATAAGTATGCTTGGCGGGATGTAGTTGAAGAATTTAGCTAAAGGTATTGCTACAGCACGACCATTTTCTTCTGCAACAGACAACAAAGACAATGGCCAGACATGTAACGGATATTATCTCAAGGTAATACTGTGAATCGTTTGGTGTAACATAATGTAGGCTGAGCCATCCTCCTGCACACTCACCAAATTGCACATGGGGTGAGTCTTTCCAAACTTGATTTCACAGAGCTCAGCTAATGCCTGTAGAAACAAAACAAGCACATCAAAAATGGATCTTCAATGGAAGCTTTCTCTTAACACTCACAGGTAAATCTGGCAAAATGTAAAATCATTTTTCTGATGTATTGTTTACTTATTACATTTCTAAGAATAAAATAATGTCCATAAGCATTTTCTGACAATCAGCCCACAGTATATTTTACAATGTGCGAATCCAATGCCAATAGTGTTCTAGAAAATGTAATATCTATTGACTACTGAAATACACCAAATTTAAAGATTTTCTATTCCTGCATCATGGCAGGAGTGGTGACAACCATAGTGGGAGCTGGGCTCAAAGTTTCAAGATCACGTTGTAAAACTAGCAAGAGATTCATAATCATATCCAGCCCAGATGAGAAGCGGCTCAATGGAGACAATCCATGACACATTTAGATGCACTTGCACACATACACACACATCTGGAGCTGTCTGTCTGCTGAGTAGTCTGACTGGCTGCCAGACAGCATTTAGACCTCATTAAGCCCTACATTCCCCACAACTGTGACTACAATAAATCTCATCTCCTGCTTGGACATAGATCTGCTTACCATGAGGGGGAATTTAAAGTTGTCACTGTCAAAGGAACATTCTTTCACTGCCAAAGCTAGACCGTGAAGGATAGGAATGAAGATCTGAAACATAAAGATGAACAGAGGGGTAGTGAAAATGTGAACATTTATAAATCTCATTTCCAGCCAAAAGCAAAATCTTCAGTGTGGATTTTTGCACGTTTTGTTTTGTTCAGACCTGAGAGTGAAACAAACACCTCAAACTGAGAGATTGAGTAGGAAGAGCTTAAGCAGCTGAGAGGTCTTGGATGTGCCAGAGGGGCTCCTACTGATCAGTCAATCCCTTTTCAGGTATGACATTGTTGATATCGGGATAGGAATTTATTTTGTTAGGTTAGAAATGCTTTGAGCCCTATTAATTAGGAATGCATAACTTAGAAATATAAAAAATGAGATATTAAAGAGTGCGATTTCATTTTCTTCTTGTAGGTAAATGTGTTTCAGACAGCCTCCCCAACATGGTACTGGTGTGGCTTTGGGTCTATAATAACTGGCCAATTTTAGCTGCATGTCATAGAAATTGAACATAGGTTGGGGGGAGGGGTGCTAATGCTAATCATTTGCTCAATTATGTACATATAGATAGACATAGAAAGAAATTGATGTTTTAAAATCAGTGCGGTGTCCCACTGTGCTTCACACCTGTCTGAAGACCTCGTCCTCCTGGTGGGTAATGCGCACCAGCTCCTGGATGAAGCCGTATGGAAGGTTCCGGCACAGCATATAAGGTACCAGCAGAGACTGCTGAAGGGGGCTCCTGTGTGGAGGCGACAGAGAAAGAAACAAATAAATAAACAAACTTGCGTAGAGGTAAGGTGAAAGTAGTTGCTATGGAGACTCGTTCAGAGAGAAAAGAAAAGGAACAGAATGTACCCAAATATAATGATAGACAGAAAAGCTAAGGAATGACCACTTGACAGTGAAATGTGCCTGCCTTGTTTGCTTACCTAGGCTGGGTGAGGGCTCCTTGCAGGACCAGGGCAGCATGGGAAATACATTGAGAGCGAATGTTGCTGAGGAGCTGGCTGACACTAGGGTGGCTGCACATCTGAGAGAGAAACAGAAAGGAGGAGAGGAGAAGAGAGAGATAGTTAAGAGGTGTCGTTAACATTAATGCTGTAAATGAAGTTCACTGCAACCCTCTTCAGATTCTGCTGAATCGCTGTCCTGAGGAGAGCAACACCTCCTCTCATTTCCAGACCTACTATTAGAAAGGCCATTTGGACACACATGTACCTCATAATCTTAATCCTTGCATTTGATCTCTTAACGGTTTTTCTTTAGTAAAAAGAAAAAGGTTAGCTCCCTTATTGAGAGATATTTATTTGGGCCATTCTGCCAGCCAGACAGCTACCTTGGGAGCTTTTCTCTCCTCCATGCCAACACTGTCAAACCGCTCGATGAGGTAGTTCAGCATCTCTGTCTCTTTGCATGCTTCAATGGTAAAGCGATCGCTGGCTGAGTCACAGGACATCCCCCCTCCAGATGCACCCAGACTAAAGAGAGAGAGAAACAGAGAGGGAAAGAAAGGAGTAGAGATAGAGACTCATTAAATCAGTGGAAAATAGGATGGTAAATCCACCTTGCAGAGATGAGATGTATGATTACAGAGCAACTCTCTTCCAGTGGTCCTGAAAGAAACATAAGGCATTAGTAACAGCATTGCAACTGAAGCAGCATTTCAATGCTGGGCTTTAAAACCAAGAAATCAAACAAGGCTTACACGTTAGACTTCAGCCAATAATCTTCAAGAGCTGTTTGATCCTTCAAAGCAGCTAATGAGATTCTCCTGGCCACTTTTAACTGACGAATGTCTTGGGTTTTATTTGCCGTTAGTGGTCAGCTTTGAAAGCCAAACACTACAAACCACAGGCAATAATGCCATTAGTCTTGTTATTTATCCACAGTACACAAGCTTTGCATAGGTAGGTAAAAGTTGAAGTTGAAATTAGGTCAAAATTCCTAAATGGCTTAGTAACTCAGTAACTATTTTCTCCTCAGAGTAGAACAACGAAATAATGCTCAAAATCATTCTATTTTCCCTGAATCAAGTAGAGTTGCAAGTTCACTGTATCGTCACAAAAGCAATATCAAAAGCTTGCATTCCAGTTCAGCACTTCAGCCTATACACTTAAATCAATAACAGTGCGAACTTCCATAATGGAGGGAATGGGAAATTCAAATTCCACTTTCTCACTGTAGCTTCAAAAGATCATTTGGAGGGGGTGGGCTGCATCATAATGATACCATCCAGGCATAACAGTCAGGAACACACTCTGCTCAGCTATAGTAAGCCATGTGCATGACAGTCTCATGCTGTACTTAATGGGATAAATGGTGTTTGCAGAAATGGTGGACACTATAAGAGGTTTATAAATGCCATTTCAGTGTGGAGGATCATTTCTCTGGGATGCGCAAGATAATCTGATAGTCCATGTTTTTTTGTTTTTTTTTGGGGGGGGGGGCGGCTTGGAGGCTGCTCTGCTGAAATGTCCTTGAGCAAGAGACAGAACCCCTACCAGCTCCAAGGGGACTGTTCTATAGCTGAGCCTGCACTCTGAACTCCGTGGAGGGGAGTTGTCTGCTAAATTCATATACTCGTAATATAAAATATGTCAATCATCCAGAACCAATAAATACAACCACTTGACCAGGAACTGTTTTAGGAAATACTCAGGATTAAGAAGGTACAAGATTATGGAAAAATTGGCAATTTGAGTGACTGCTACAGACTTAATTCACCATGAAAGTGGATGGATTCTTGGGTGTTTGCACATCCTGCAGCTGGGGTGCAGCAAATTCACAACTTTCAGCTCTAACTGCACAAAACGTACTACCATATGAGGGTACTACAAAAGCTTCTTCATTAGACCCTACTTCTAAATGTTCAGTAACAGTTAAGGGACTGTGAACGATGGCTAAGCGTCCTCCAGTCTATCTTTTGCCAGTCTACCCTGGTGTGTTTGTGCACAGTTAGTGACAAGCCACCTGAGCACACTGTAGCATGCACTGGGCCCTTTATTGAGCGAGCGCACACACACACCGTGCAGCGGTGTACCTGGACCCAAACTGAACCCGTGCAAAATCCTCCTCCTCCTCCTCCTCCTCAGAATCTTCATCACTGCTGTCCTGAGACATGTCAGAGAGGGCAAAGAACAGGAACGACAGGGGGCTGGCATGACGAAGAAAAGACAGGGGAGGAGCAAGGGAAGCATTGGAGGAAAGGAAGGATGATGCAAGCATAGGGAGACAGAGCGAATAAGCATGAATACTGATGCAGAATGGAAACAGGTCACAAGAAAACAGGATAGGGAAGAAAGGAGCACTAAGGAAAGGATGCAGGAGTGATGCTAACTCGCTTTAAGACTACTTGTGCTGGTTTAATCAAATATTCATTAATGCCATTTGTCTGAAGATACAAGATGCCGTGTCAGAGGACTGTCTCTGTCAATGAATACTAGTGCTGTGAGTGTCACAAACAGTCATACCAGAATACACAGTAATGCCTTCAGAAAGCCAATGTGAAATGCTCTTCAGCCTTTACCCTCATTTGTTGGAGCATTCTAGCGCAACACAGAAGCTATAAAACCACTCAAACTGTATCTAGTGTAATACTGATCATTTGCTAGATTTCCTAAAAATGATACATGCAAAGACCTGTAATTCATCTAGAAATTAAATCATATTCTATTGTTGCACTCATTATAAATCAGTCTAGATAGAAGTGTCAGTTAAACACAAACTGTGAATGTAACTTTGCATCAGAAGCAGTGTAGACAATACGAAGGAGTTGGCCTGATGTTTAGTTGCCAGCTTTTTAATTCACACCAAAATCAAATCACGGGAGTCACAAAAGGTTACGGGTTTAGTATGATTGCTAGCAGGTGCACACAGATGGCTGATGAGGTACCTAGATGGTGGTATCCGGGCAGCGAAGGCAGCTCGTCTGGTGTTTGATCTGGGCGAAGGGGGAACCATGGGAAGGGGCATGGAGGTGGGGTGCGGACGAGGCCGGGGTGAGCTGAAGGAGAGGGGCTGGGGGCTGGGTGGTGGCAGAGGAACTGGGGTGTTCGGGGGTACAGAGGGTCCTGCAGGGCTAGGGGAAGGCCCAGGGAGACTAGCTCCTCTGTGGCCTGGGCTAGGTGGGG
>CABFOQ010036420.1:0-25000 GCA_900660455.1 Gephyroberyx darwinii | reverse complement strand
GAGCCCCCCAGGGAGAGGTGACAGAGTAGGGCCGGTAGCGCTGGGAGATGGGCAGGGGAGCTGATGAGGGGTTGAGAGAGAGCCTAGGGGGAATGGCAATAGTGGGTGGGCTAGGAGGTACAATGAATTGTGGAGTAGAGGGAGTAGATGGTATGGAGGGTGTAGTAGGGGTGGGGAGAGATGGGGAGGTCATCCTGGCTGCATTCAAAGTCATCGGGTGTGGACTACACCCGTACAGACTGTGGACAACATTGTGAGATGTTGATTTGGGGGGGGAAAAAAAAATCACAAAATACCATGGAAAAACAACATGGTAGCTCCCAAACACACATTACACAATAACTAAAACTAAAGAACACTTTCAAGGACGTCAACATAGATGACAGACCATCACAGTCAAAGAGACATTTAGGTTGCGGATTGGCTAATATCAACACAGATCTAATAATGTAGTGTCTAGGTACTTGCCTGGAAAGAGAGCTGGCTCCAAAGGAGCCTGCACAGGGGGCCATGGGACTGCTGCCCTGGCTGGAGGGCTGTACCAGTGTCAGACGATGGTCGGGGGATTTGGCAGCTGCAATTGGCTGAGAGGTGGCGGTCAAGCTGGCGAAGGGGTTGTGGACACGTGACTGGGTGGACATCATTAAGGCCTCCATCAGGATCTGGCCAATCAGGTCTTTGAAGTCAGAGTATACTACAGGAGAGAGGGAATTGATCATTGTCAACATACACTGACACCCAAATTGTGGATCTACTATATCATCTGTAAAGAAGACTTTGACATTTCAGAGTGCAAGGTCATTGAACTTGCTATGTTGACAGATATCAGGAGGCTACTCCATGACCTACCATCCTTAGGTTTGTGGTGGAACTCTGCAGCCAGTGAGGGAAGGTAGATGACATCTCTGTCCTGCTCCTTCCAGGATACGCGGAGGATCTTACAGATGAGCTGCAGAGCCTGCTCTTCAGAAACATCTGAGTTGGCAGAGGTTTCCTGAGGTGCAGATACAGGACAGCAAGGGCTTTAGTACAATCTATAGCCAGTTGAATTAAAAAATGTTTACAATGCTAAACTGAGTGGGTGATATTATGATTATTCTGATTTGCAATGTTTGTCAACAGATAGGATAGGTTCATTGCATAAAACCAAGAATAGCAACCGTGGAAAGTCCCCATTTAGCAGAACATAAAAAACTCTGGGAGATCCCTTCTATTCATTTCAAGACTCACTTGATCTCAAGAAGCATTTGATCACAGTAAAGTAGGCCAAGTGCAGACAAGACAATAAAGAGAGAAAGAGTCTCTCTGTTAAGAAATGTTTATTGCAGCTGATTACCTTTTCAGTCAAGTTCCTCTTCTCTCTGCGATCACTGTCTTCCACCTCCATGTTCTCTATACCTGAGTCCACATCCACCTGGGACATGCTGGGATATAAACAGAAATACATGCTCAATCAACCCCTTCATTTGCAACCAGACCACACAATGGTCCATGTCAAGCATCAACTGAAGGATAACTGGTCTACGATCATTAGCCAGGTCCCCCTTTGGTCATCTCATTCACTACAAACTACACAGCAAAACTGATACATCTTCACCAAGAGGCTGTATTAATGTGGGCTCTATGTTATATTTTGCGTGCCTGACACTGATCAAAGCCCAGAGTATAAATTTCAGAGATAGGTCAGATTAACTGTAAGAGACAGTGATTTAAAGGATAACTCTTTGTTTTCTAACCTAGGCTCTGGCTGAGTTCAGCAATTTACATTTACAACATAAACAAGACATGCAATAACTTTCAGTCAGGCAACTGTAACCACACTATTGTCTCATAAGGCTTCACCACTATTACAGCACTTGATAAAATAAGTGTCTGTGATCGCAAACATACAAGAGACTTTAAAAATAGAGCCTTAGTAGAAGGAAAAAGGTTGAACAAGGCTGGGCAACCTTACAGAGTGGAACAATAGACCATTCTCTGCTAGGGAGATCCTCACCTCTTTTCACAGGAGGCGGTGTCAATATCCATGCTCTGGGATCGGGATAAACTCTGAGACTGAGTCTCAAGGCTGTTGGAGGGGGAGCTGGAGAGGGAGCTCACACCCTCACTGCTCTGACTGCCATATGCCACCCCTGCAAAAGAAATGCCATAAAACTTCAAATAAACAGCAAATGTTAAATAAACTCTGGAGTGGGTGTGATATTAAAACAAGTAAACACCAGTCTCTGATATAAGTTATGTCAAAAATTAACTTTCTGCTCATCATAGATACAACAGCTTGCATGGCCGTTTAAAATCCTCCCACAAACAATAAAATGCATCCAGAAATATCTATACAGCACACTGACTGATGTGAGTCCTGCAGGCACCACAAACTTCAACTTGAAATTCATGCCATAACAAGTGATCAAAAAAGTTCATTACCTTTACAAAACAAACACATCACCAATAAGCAACAGTGGGTACAGTACGTAAATCAAACTCAATTTAAAAGACATTTCAAGTTTTATATTTTGCAGCTGTACTCTCCTTCACTCATATGGAGGAAATTATTATCCGGCCATATTGGGTTAACAAAGACTCAGATTGCCGTTATTGAGCTCTGTGTAGTGTGCGATGCCATTGTAAAGCCTAACTGCTGCACATAGGTAAAGACAAATATGATTAGCACACAGATCTTATTGTGGATGAAAGGGCAGGAATTAGCAACTCTTCCTAGTTCCAATTCTGCATTATTACTGACTGTTTAGTCAAATAAACATTTTTTGCTTAAGTCTATCAGCAGTCAATCACAAAAGGTACTGTACCCAAGAGGCCTATGAGTACCAGCAAACAATGCCAGCAGATTGTTATTGTATTCATGGCTCACTAGTGTTGTTTCTAGAGCAGTATATGGGTGAAAGCATCAATTCCCACTCTGTATAGCAGGGCCTACACTAGACGTCCAATGGGGACACCGGTTAACACAATAAGCTGCTGCTGAATGATGTTGACAACATCATTTAGTGTTGCAGCTTTTGGTTGTCCAAATAACAAATTCCCTTTAAGGTGCTTTCAACCTCAAATCACTAATGCTGGATGATTAGAGTGACTGGTTAGACTAAGACCATATAGTAGACAAAATATGATGGTATAGACAGCTGACTGGACCTATTACCAGTTTTGTCCATTCCATGTATAACACTGTGAAGGCTACCAAAAACCGACAAAATGCAACCTGTTGTTTTGTTTGAATTCATACCAGAGGTGCCCATGGGGGATGTGGCGGGGGTACCACTGTGGACATTGAGCCCCAATGATTGAGAGGCAGCTGGTGGCAGAGGCTGGGGTGTGGCGCCTGAAGGTCCAGGGAGGGGTCCAGGTGGGGTCTCTCTCTGTGGGGATGTCAGGGGGGTACTGAGAGGGGTGCAAGGCTGGGATGTCTGTCCTCCTGCCAGTCGGGCCAGTCGCCTCCTGCGAATCTTTGATAAAAGCATACACAAAAACCCATTACATTTATTAGGGACACAATCAATCAATATAACACTGAAGCTTTGTTTATAACTAACAGTACTGACTGCAGTACCTAATGTAGGACAAAACTATGTGATATGAGCCCCTTTTGCAACAGTACTGTTCAAATTAATGAACCATTAAATGATTAGCCACATTCTTACCTATAGACACATGACTAGCACAGTCAACCTTGACAACGTACAAGATATAAGTTCAGCTAACTTTCCTTATCCCTCTCAATACTATCTTGTTAATTAGCCCACGAAAGGAGAGACGCAATTTAAGTCTGTTTGTCTTTGTCTTCTTGTCTTACTATATGTATCATCTATTTGCAGTATTACTAAAGAACCATAGGCCTTGTTGGATAGATGCAACCTAACCTTCAGTGCAGACAAAGGGGGAAATGTCACCACTAGCAAGCCCCAACTAAGCTATAGATAGCAAAACTGTACGTTGCGCACGGTAGTAAGTGAACGACCAACTTGTGTGCGTGGTCGATTTAATGCGGGTCTACAGGGTGACACCGAAAGTATAATTACTAATATGTTGTGGTTAAATGATGAGTGTCAAGTGGCCACACAGCTGATTGCACAATGGTGGCCCGATGTGTTTTTATGCTGAGTCGTCTTGCAGGCTAATTTTGGGCTAACGGGTTGCAAAATAACGTTAGCAAATGTTAGCTTCCTACAGGCATGTTAGACAATTAATCCAGTAAGCACATCATTCTCAAAAAGTGTAACTTGTGCCAAATGACTGACAGAGGATAAAATTGCACCATTTAGTTATTTGCATGAAAAGAACGTTATCTCTGTGCCAGTTTATATATAGGTTCTAGCTTAGCTGGCGTTATGCTCCGGCTAAATGAAAGTGTCTAACGGTAACAAAAACACTACCTAAAACCATTGCTTAGTCATAATACTATGTCACATTCGGTCACTATCCTCGAATACATCTCATATGGGTAGCGTAATGTATAACGCATTAAGGTATAGTGGCGTTTAGCTAAAAGTGTGACATTTGTCTTGAAGGCATTTCTTCATTTTAGACTAAGCTAGCCATTTAGCTTAGCTTAGCAAACTAGCCAGCTATCAGCTAACCTCGGAGTCGAGAAGAAAGGAAGGAATACGCAAACAATAAACCTAAATTGCAGTCAAACAAAGTCATACTGACTGCCTGGCAGTCGTTTTTAAAACATTTTTCTCCATTGTCACATTACCTCGTCAGCGCTCAACTCCTCCATCGTAGCTAAGTTAGCTAGCTATTTTAATTTCAACAACTGCCTTGGAGTGTGCCAGCCAGACCCAGCTAGCTAGCCTGCTATTAAAACCAAATGTGCATAGTCTAACTCGTTCAACAAAGAGATGTCAATCTTGATTGTCTTCCAGATAAAAATGAGCAAACCAAAATAAGGAGGATGGTGAGAGACTGTTCCTCCAAAAAGTCTCCCGTTTGATAGTTTTATACCAAGAATGAAACAAATAGAAAAGTAGCTAGCTATTATACGTCAAAATACAAGAGCAGCCATTTTGGTTTCGTATGTCACGTGACTGAAGACTATTGGGCTCATCACTGTGGCTGGAATGTGTTACGGATATTTTTAAAATTTCGTTTGATATTTCGTTGATATGGGTTTTTAGTAGACATGGATACCAGGAACTATATAAACCGTGTAAACGGATTGGCTAATTAACCGGTGTTCTTTAAAACACCATTAGTTATCTGCTCTGAGACAGTTTTAATTTCAGTTTCAGTTTTAATGTTTTACAATTTAAAGAAACAAAAAAATATAAAATAATAATTTAAAAAAATAACCTGTGATGATATATGATGATATAGGCTAATTATTAAATTCAGCGTCTGTGGGAATACCAATAATGCGGGGTTACTCCGAGTGCCAGTCAAGGCAGCAGTTAAGAATACAAAACTTCACATCCTGATTCAGCAAAGAGGCTTAACGTCCGTATTCCAGTCTGTCAGTCTGTCCTATTTCATGTGAAATAGACTATCGCACCACATCCAAAACTACAATCAGGAAGGCACTGTAGCAAGTCAGACTTTGGTTGTTTTGTTTTTCATTAAAATTGAATGAGAATAAAGATGGCTTTTAAGATTGTTTTGAAAAACCTTTATTACAAAAGTTCACATACAGACACATTGTCCTACAAATATCCCATAACTTCATTTCTGATGTCTGGTGGACATAGATGTCTCTACATTACTGAGGGATTTTGTCTTTACAATTACCTTGACTTTATGTCACCTGGATTTTGTACTGTGTGCTAGCGGAACGATCACGAGTAAGAATTCCAATGTACTTGTACTTGTCGGCAAATGGCCAATAAAACTCTTGAACTGGACAGCACAAGCCATGGTAAAAAAAATAAATAGTAATAAAATTCTGAACTAAACAGAGCCTATGTGAGACTGCTGTCTTGAATATAGCTGAGATTTCTTCAGCCTGCACAGTGGAGGCACAAACATGTTTGAGGTTCAATATTTTGGATGTGAAGGCTGTGAGCATCAGGGTTAGTGCAGGTTACTATCTGGTCAAAGTAATCCAATGATTCCATCTAGTGGTCTCAATCCATATTCCACAGACCTACCCTGAGAGGAAAGGCTGTTCTCTTTGGGACTGCATCAAAAGATGCCAGGATGCCGCATTACAGAGAAAATACCAGGGAACATCGCTCTTTAGTCTGGTTTTGTTACTCGGGGCTCAGAGTGGTGGACTTAACACATGATGTCTTTGATCACAGAGAAACTCCTCGTTTCCAGAGATCAAACTTTCGCCCATCTTTTATTCATTCACGTTCTTAAAAACCTGCTTGCAGACTTGTCCTTCACAATACAGCTCCTGAGAGAAATGGGTCACAAAAATGTTCAATAAATAAGAGTTCATCACAAAAATACACATGTGGAAGTGCAACAATTGCCTCATATGACTAAAGTGTTAGTATTCTTACCAGATGTAACTTATCCTCTTCAATCCAGTGAGCCCAGCCCCGGTTCTTTTTCTCTCCAGCCTGTTCACACACTATTTTATTCCCCTCCCATGTCACCAGTGACTGCACCAATAGAGGAAGAGAGAGCAAATCAGGACACAGCCACACTTTATGTATCTTGGAGCCCACTTAAAATGTAAAGTGATGAGCCTATGCGACACTCATAATCAGTATGTTCATCATCACACTGAAACACACAGTTCTCAGCCTTCATCTCAACCTTATACCATTGATCTTTACCGTCTCCTACCTTGACGTGTCTGTTGTCGATTCCCTGGGTAAACTCCTCAAACCCCTGACCCACTTTGAAGGAGAAGGTGTAGGTGCGGAAGGCGCTGAGGGTTTTGATGATGAACACATCTCCCTGCTGCTCAATCACTTTCCTCTGCTTCAGCCTCAGAGCAATCTTTCGCAAGCAAGGATTTATACCTGAAAAGGCGGGGGAAGCGATTTCCCGGACACACGGTACAAATTAGATGGACAAACGCACTCACTTACTGGTAGTCCCATGCATACCAAATGCAGCAGAGCCAAATAGTTATACCATGCTGTAAGGACTCACCCAGTGCAACCATATAGCCCTCAAAGTTGACACTGCTGATCAGGTCCCATGTACCACAGAGGCTGGCTGGCATTTTGTAGACCAAAGACTCCAACTGCAGTGTGTGTGGAAGAGAAAAATAAGTGCAGAGCTGATGGAGGCTCTGAGGATTGAGGAAGAACAAATTGCTTTTTGAGGGACTTGTGCTTTAGGAAGAGGTGTGCCCTCTCCTTATTCGCTGTCACCTGGGGCTGTGGACAAGCGAGGGAGGTGTTACCGCCCCTGCTAGGGCGTAGAAGGGAAACAAGACGTGTCAGACTGGTCCCAGTGTGCAGTTAATTCAACAATACACTCTTCAAAATTTCCCTCAGGCATCACACGTCTGATGTCACATGAATACAAGTATTTTGACGTGACTGTTTAGAGGAATTCTTATTTCAGTGACATTGATTCTAATCAATGATTCGTGCCCATCCATTTTTCCTATTACATCATAAAATGATGTTGGGCAGATCTGGAAATTCCCTAAGTATAAATAGAGTGCTCATGGTTTCCTTCCAAAGAAAACATTCTCGTACATTTTTGGAAAAAAAATTCTTAAGTATTTGTCCAAAATTAGTTTTACTTTCATGTCAGCAATACTTTTGTAGGTTTTTTTTTTAATTGTAGGAGTCTCATTTTCCAACAAAATTGGCACATTTTTAGGGAAATTGGGTCCAAGACACACGACGCCATTATGTACATGCTTCATGTTAAAATGACACACCTCACTGTGTAAAAAGGAAGATAAAAGTAGGTACTATTGCATGCACCATGGGTAGAACTGACCTGACCTGACTTAGAAGAAAACGAAACCTATGGAGCTAATCCTATTAAGACAGCATTACTAGCAGGCAATCAACTATGAGAGTTATGTAGAAAACCTTGTCTGAGTTGTTTTCCGGCCAAGACAGTGCAAGTGCCAAAACGCACAGAAGTCACCAGACACTGACATAGAAAAATGTGACTGGTGCAACTCTAGTTAAAGATGTGTAAACAAGTGTGGGAAATCTGACTAAAGCTCAGTTTAGTTTGTAGCCATTGCATCTCTATAATGCATTCATAGTGTGTTGCCTTCAAGCTTAGAAACAAGTCTTGATGGCATTGTTAATAGCTTTGATAACATTACTAGAATGTAAAAAAAATTGTGAGGAATCCACTCTGATTGTAATGTAATCAGGCATTTTACTTCAAGAGACCATTTAAGTTTTCATTTCATTTTAACACACTACTATCAAACTCTGATTATTTAGTTGACTGCAGTTAGTTAGTTCAGCTATTATCTAATGTCAATAAAGGTGATTAGCTGAAGAAAAAGGCTACAACTTTTAAATAACAATCAGCATTTTAATCAAATAGGAAAGGTGTCGACGTGGCCCTGTCAGGGAATTGGACAAGTTGGGAGTTTTCATCTTGGTGATAAAAGCTTTGTAACAGCAATGAAGAGCTTCCAGGGTGCAAAACAATGAGAGTAGTTTATTTTTTCTCAGTCAATACAAAGAATGCCTTTCATTTGTGAATCTACAACAATAAGTAAACATATTCTATACATCCGGCTCACTATTGCCTGAGGGAGAGGATGGAAAACTCAAACGAACAATATGCTTGGTGAGCTGAGAAGCGTGTAAACTGGTACAAAGTGGTGCAAGTCCAAACATTTTTGTAGTAAAGCAAGTATAATAATAATAATAATATAATAATAATCATTGTAATTCATTCACAGAACCACAACCATCAGTCATGGCCTGGCAAGACTCTAAAAATATGCTTGACTGTTTCACAAAGGCTGTGAATCTCTACTTTGATGACCACACAAAACTGTAGTGATTATTTGTAGACGGACATCTAGACGACCTCAAAGCTGGTTCAACTGCTACTCAGTTCTACTGTTTTTGGTTGTCATACCTGAACTTTCCCCATCGACCACAATGGCTAATTTATAGGAAAGGGAAAGTGTGTTACACAATCTGTTCACTCAGGAAACTCTATTGCAGGTTTATTTTCTTAAAAAATGAACACACAAGAAAAGACTATTCTACAGAATAGGCACCGGTGGAAGCACAAATTTTAAAAAAGTGTCTTTGAATCAGTCTTTGAAATCTAGAGCAAAATCATCACACCCACAATATCTCCAACCCTGAGCACCTACAGGTCTATGGCATATTTGGCATCTATCTACGGCAGTGAATGAGCTTCCTCAGCTTGAGGAGGCACCCTTGTATCTCTCAAGAGGTGCTAAGGTAACACCAGCATTTTTCTGCTCGCTCTCAGCACTGTAGAGGTTGTGCTCTTGGATGTAGTGAACCACGGGGTCTGGCAGCAGGTACCTGACACTCTGACCTCGCCGCAGTGCCCGGCGCACGTGAGTGGCCGAAATATCATTGGTCACCCATTCGTGGACCAGATGGATGTTCCTGCGATGCTTCCACAGCATTTCTGATTGGTGGATGAACTTGTGGGGGTCATTGCCACTTCGGGTGATACAGACCATACCGTAGCGGCCCACAATCTCAGTCATATCCTCCTGCTTCCACAGATTGGGAATCCCAAAGGACTCCAGGACATCAGCCCCGCACAGCAGCATCAGCTGAGGGGTGTCTGAGGGGAAAATGGAGAAAACAGGATGAAACTCATGATGGAGGATATTTACAGTTTAAATATATTGTATTGTATTATATTGTATAATAAGCTGGTCCTAGTATCTGAACAAACCTTCTCACCTGAGAGAATAGAAAGAGAATACATGACTCAGTACGCACTCCTCCTACGAGTGTGTGTATGCATGTGTAACCCAACGTCATGCTAGACCTTCACAGAGGTGCTATTTCTTCCACACTTGTGTTGATGTTGTCAAACAAAGTCGGTCAAAATCTTCTATATGTGTCAGTAATGCATAACGTGTATTGTATGCGGGTACTTTGTATTTTTCTTTTGCGCCTGGAGGCACATAGCACCTGGTCTTTAGGTGGGGTGTCACCACAACAACACACCCCAAGTATCTGGCTGTGTTCCTGGATTATTCAAGCACTGCATCCTGTCATGAACCTATTGTCTTTAAGAGAACTCATACGAATATAGTAAATCTGTGGAGGCAGGATCAGTCTGGATCAGAAAGGGAAAGGGAGGGGTAGAGCAGCAGTCAGAGACAACGACATTACAGTCATTGTACATAGCCTACCTCTCCTTATGCGATTGGATGAACCATCAAAAGAATTCTCCTCTATGCGTCTCTTTTTTGCGTACTTGACAGTGTCCACCTCATCGTTGTTCTGCTCTGCTGCTACCAGATCCCCATAGTGATGCCTAAGTGAGCATAGACACCAGTTGGCACAGGAGAGAAAGAAAAATATATTGATTTTTGACATCAAAGTAAAATGTGGAGAGTGGTGCTAAAAAGCAAGGATAGTAGAAAAGCATTGTATTCAGTTTGCCCATACACGCCATATTAGTCATAGGGGTGATGTATTAGTCAGACCTCAGCAAACACCAGATAGGCCTAATGTTCAAAACTGCTTTTGTAGGTTTATCAGGAAATACGATAATGTACAAAAAGTCTGTTGAGCTTCATGTTGCGATAATTTGTGCAGAATGTGCAATTTCAGGAATATGAAATACCTTCTGTTATTTTGACTTCACCAGGCACTGATCACAGGTTCCCTACGCAGTATTGACATACTTCCATACTTTTCACAGACCTTAATTTCTTGAATGGATCAGAGAATCTGGTCAGTATTCAATATGATTTATGCCAATCATCATCTTGCCCAGCCCTTATTAGCTATGCCATTTTTCAATATGGATGATGATTCTTTATAGCAACAAACATCATAATATGTGAGATGACAAAACCACAGAAAATATCTAGTCTTTTTCAAACTTCATTGTGCATCTTCCAAACTTTTCAAAACCTGGAAATTCCAGAATTATTTTTCCATGCATGCATTCCAGACTTTCCAGATCAATGCAGGAACCCTCTTGCCACATTAAGGTGGAAGAGTTTCTGCACTGGCACTTCAGCTCAGCATAAAAAGATGTTAGCACTGGCACTGTTTGCTAGCTCATTAGTTTGAGACAGGCACTTATTTCAGTGAAGAATGCTAAACAGGCTGTTTAGGAAAACTTAAGGACAAACTTTTCTTCTAGTACATGACTGGCAAAGAAAAATGACAGACTAAAAATCCAAATGTCATGGCATTTTTAGAACAGTTATATGGAAAGGAAAGAATCTCAATTAATTGGGGCATCAGTAAAGAGCAATAATGTCACATAGCAGATCGGGAATAACAATAGTAGCCTGCAGCAGGCCCTTGCACTCACATTCAGAAGACATAAAAGGTGTCAATCTTCAATCAAATTAGAGTGCTTTTACTCACCGAACTACTTTAGCTGTCTCCACCCACTCGGGCTGTAAGCTCTCCCAGGAATCTACTCTGATCCAGTCAGAGTTGTCTGTGGCCAGCCTGGCCATCTCCACACGGTGGCAGGCCTCAATCAAACCCTTCTTCTTATAGCCATCACCCACTGGAGAAATGATGCCTCTCACCACCTTGTACTGGCCTAAGGGTGAGATGAAGAAGATAAATAACAATAACAGCAGATGCAGTAAATTGATGGTCATTATGGAATATACTAAATATGACAGGTGAAAAGCCTCATTTTAACATACAAGAAGAGAAGCCTCATTCTAACAAGCAATAGGTCTCAAGTTACTCAACCTGTCTCTTGCAGGTGATCTCGGGCAAGTTCAAACATCCTCAGGTGCATGTTGGTCACAGGGTTGAAGGACCCACAGGCCAGCAGGACCACTTTGGTTAGATCCTGACCCTCCATGCCTCATACTGGAGCTGAGGTTTCGCTGCAAGAATAGTAAGTATAATATGTAGGAAAAAAATACATTAGCACTCTAATGCCCCTTTTTCATTAGCACGGCCGGCTCGCTCACGGCTGGATCAAATGACAGTCAAGCAGTGACACGTCAGTGAACCGTCATCGTTTTCGAAATTCTCCGTTTTTGTCGCCCACACTACAACGGGGGGGAGAGGGGGGTGTTATGCCGAGGTCTGCATGCACGACGAGATGTGCATGAACACCGCGGGAGCACGCACAACATTCGTTTTACTACAAGCCAGGGAAGGGGTAATCAGTTGCACGCTATAATGTATAATGCTTATTTTTATACTAATACTAACCTTAACTTCATCAATGACAATATATAGTCAATATGAAACAAAAAAACGAAATAAAAATCGATCATACAACATCAACATCACATCCATTGTGTTCTGTGGAAATATACAGGGTCACATGCATGAAATTTACTAAATTGTGTACCGATTCAGCGTTTGGTGCTACCGATTAAACATTAAACTCTCTTATCAAGGGTAACCCTTATTTATTGTGTAGTTAGCTTGCATCCGAGTGCAGTAGACAAATAAGTGTACTATACAACTAGAAAATGTTAAATTTTCTGAAGAAATCTTGTGTGCTTGCTTAAGTTTAAAAGTGTTTCTGGAGTCTCTGGTCTGTGGACATTGTGAAAGAAATGTGAACCTGGCTGTTTCACAGTCTCTGACTCATTCTAGTGGCTTGTACAGACAGAGCCATTGTCAAAGCGAAAATGAAACTTACCTTAACTTAAGTTATATTGACTATATATCGTCGTTGACGAATAACAGTGAAGGTTGGTACTAATATAAAAATAAGAATTCTCCTCACAAATCATTATAGCGTGTAACTGATATAGCCTACCACTTTGCTGGCTTGTAGTAAAACGCATGTTGTGCGCGCTCCCGCGGTGTGCATGCACATCTCGTATAATAACAGGTAATGCATAGAGAGGAAAAAACGTCCCTTTCCCCCACTAATGCACAAAAGCAAGGCGTTCACCCGTGTTGTCCAAAGTAATGGAAATGCAATTCGGACCGTGCCTGCAACCAGTGTTCTGAACACGGATTCGCACGGTTAGGGTTCAAGCCATACCCGCGCTACTGGAAAAGGGGCACAGGTCGCAGCTTCAGGATGCTGTTTGCTCACTGACCTTTACCAAAGGGCCCAGTTGGAGGCAACATTATCTTGTGTGAATTACTATATAATAGGGGTTGCTACCGTTTTGAGTACAAACACATGAAAACTATGTTAACGTTAACGCTAGCTAACGTTAGCCAGATATCTGTAACCACGCAACGTGAGCTTAACAAGGTAACGCTTCAACCAACATTTCTACCATAATGTTGAAAGCTAATGAACACAAATCATTAATTCATAACAGAACTCAAACATTTTCGTTCATAATGTGAAATAATATCCAAAAACATTGCCGATACTCACTGCACAACCAGGTGGAACTGTTGTTTTCTCTTTAAGGTGTCATTCACTTGCCGTATCAGTAATCCGTCCCTGGTTGGAGGATATTATGATCAAGAAATCTGATTGGATAGAAACGACCAGGAAGCAGAAGGCCGCACCCACACCTCATGAGCTGCGTTCAGAATCAATCCCAGCATTCACAAAGGCTTTGACAAATTATTTACCAACCATATTTACGAGTAGTTATTTTTTTACGAACTTCTAAACCAATCATTTTGATGATTTCATGCTAAATTAGTATAGCGTATGCAAGTATATGGAAATATTTTACTTCTGATTGATTTGAACAGGCGTCACACGGCTAATAGCCAACTGTTTACAAAGGTGAGATCTTTTCTGTCATGCTAGCTAACCAGCTGAATTAACTTTCACTGTTGTCAGCTAACACTTTCCGAGCTTCCACCAAATAGGCTCATCCACATTTTGTCAATTTGGTGTCTAGTAAATTTAGAACAAATGTTATAATGCTACAGCAATATGGCATGGCTTAAGCTTAAGTTATTTTCTGGTAAGCTAGCTAGGTTGACGTTAAGTAGTTAACGTTAGTTGTGGCATAACAACCAACGTTATCGTTGTTTAGTACTTTTATACCTGTTTTACTTTCTCTGTAGGGTGAAAGCATCATTGTAAAGCTTTACATAAAGTATGGCTTCTCGCGGGAAATCAGAAACTGGAAAACTGAGGCAAAATATGGAAGAGCAACTTGACAGACTGATGCAACAGCTTCAGGATCTAGAGGAGTGCAGGTGCAATGTAACATTACAGAATTATCTTCAAAAGACATTGAATCCATGTATGTAGAGGGTCTTAACTGAAAACAATTGACAACAGTTTGGACTTCTAACTAGCAAGAATGATGATCAAGTCCAGTGGTCCTCAAATATGAACCTCTGTTGCCAGGTAGTTTTCATTCTAGCTGTCTAATCAGGGAGTGAGTTGTACCTGGGACACCAGATGAATGCAGTTAACTACCTGGTTGGATAGAAAACCAGCAGTTCTCTGGATTTGAGGACTGATCTAGTCTGTGCCAGCTAGACATGTGAACATATTTTTATCTGGGTTTTTATAGTTTTAGCTATCAAGTAACAATGTAGTCTTTGGTAGCGAGAGATGTGAAAATGTTTCTGCATAACAAACCACAACTATACATATTTCACTTCCCATCTTTGTGCATTCTAGAGAAGAGCTAGATGAGGAAGAATATGAGGAGACCAAAAAGGAAACCCTGGAACAGTTGAGTGAATTCAACGACTCTCTGAAGAAGATCATGACAGGAGACATGACACTTGTGGATGAGCTCAGTGGAATGCAACTGGTATGGACTTGGATGTGGACCTACTATGTCCTAAGACCTAAGGAGGTCATAATTTTAGCTGAAAATAATCCACCACAGTACTGTTATGATTCATTAAATGGTAACATTGTCCTCCTTCTTTATTCCTCCTTCTTTATTAGGCAATCCAGGCTGCCATCAGCCAAGCTTTCAAAACACCAGAGGTGATCCGACTCTTTGCTAAGAAGCAGCCAGGACAACTAAGAACAAGACTAGCAGAGGTTTGACTATAATCTCTAGGGTTTTTTATGTACAAGTGTATGCATAATATATCCCAACTACTCATCTGCTGTAGTATAGATCTGTGTATTGCATGGCCTGAAAATTGGGCTAATGGTGTGACTTTTCGTGCAGATGGACCGAGACGTCATGGTGGGGAAGCTGTCACGGGACGTGTACACCCAGCAGAAGGTGGAAATCCTCACAGCCTTGAGAAAACTGGGAGAGAAGGTCAGACACACTTACAACACCGATATGCTTTTGAACCCCCTTGGAACAAAATAAATGTTCCACAGTTGCACGGATGATTAAGTGGCTTGTGATCATGACTCCACGTCATCTAGCTTTTAGTAGACTGACATGACAATTTCTATAACAGGTCTAATGCTCACTTCAGGAGGAGCTGTAACATTGACTTTTCAATGTATTATAAGAAATATCTGATTGCCAGTTTTGTTTTACAGCTTACTACAGAAGACGAGACTTTTCTAACAGAAAATGCTACAGCTACTCTGAGCCAATTTGAAAAAGTCACTGCAGACCTAGGTGAGAAAAAATGTGGTTCAGTTCAAATGTTTAATAATACAAGGCTTTTGTACAACGCAGAGGCTCAAGTATTTATAATTTATATTTATCTTGCTTTGCCTTCTTTTTCAGGGTCAGAAGACAAAATTATGGCTTTAGCTAGCTCTGGTGTGAAAACCAAGGTATAGGAATACTACAAAATGTCCATTTTAAGTCAATGTTTCTGTTGTCAATACCAAGAAAAAAAGTGCCAATTGACCATTGATCTTGTAAATAATCAGTGCACTTCTAGGTGTTACTGTAGACCCTAATACTTTTTAACAGTATTGTTTTATACCCAAAAACTTTTGTAAATGTCTTTTATTTGTCCAGATAATTGGACATTGTCTATATTATAGGTACTAGAGTAGGATTTGATGAGTACATATATTTGGAGCATCATGGTTTGGCATAGGCAGTTCATTGGAAATATTTTCTTGTGATTTGTGCTGTATTTCTTATGGGGTGTCTGTCACTCTTACAAACTCAAATCTCTCATTGGTGTATTTATGAATATGATTGTCTTTACAAGTGCTGAAAATGATCAATGTGTAGTTACTTTAACCAAACCGTCCTGTCTGTAGGGGTGTGGACAAAATAACGGAAATGCCACATGAAAAACAACTTTGTAGTAACTAAACTAAATCACATTTAGTAAGGCAGCTAACACTAGCAAGTCATATTAGCAGTATGTGTCAGCTTTAAAAGAGGTTTTACAATCATATTGTGAGTTTCAAAGCAATATGAAGCAACTAACAGAGTTCCAAAGAGGCAAATAGTCAGTGCTCAAATGCCACAAAACTATGGCCTCAGAAATAGCTGGTATTGATGGCTGGGCTGCCATCTGGAAACCATATAGCTAATGTACGAGGACACAAAACCTGGACCCGAGCAGCAGAAAAAAGGAATATGGTCTGATGTGTCATCTTTCGCCCTTTTTCCTACGTCTGGACGAGTTTACCTTTGGAGAAAGCCACAGGTGCCTTCAACCCACAATGTCTGTTGCCAACTATCGTACAGGATCTGTAATTGTATGAGCAGCTATCTCAAAGTGGTCATTTGCTGTGATGATTACTCTGCATGGTCAAAGAATACAAGGCTGTTTTACAGGACCAGGTGCACACTATGCTTCCAACACCGTTCTTCGTGATGTCCCCATATTCCAAGATCATAATGCCCCAGTAGACACTGCTAAACAAATTCAAGTCAGTTGCCCTAAATGGCCCAAATCACCAGATCTAAACATCATTGATGTTTCCTTTATGGGAAGTTCTGGAGTGCAGAGTGTGAAGTAGATTTCACCCCTCAGATAACTGGAGGCTTTGCTTCTGGAAGAATGGTCCAATATCCCACTAGACTCAGTTCAGGACCTGTATGACACCAATCCAAAGAGCACTGAAGCTGTTCTGAAGGCAAAGGGTGGCCCTTTAGGTGTTTGTTATTTTGTCCACCCCCTGTATATTCATGGATCATTTCAAATTGTGCCTCAGTTAACCATTGTGGTGTTACATAGGCAATGCTTGATTTCAATATTGCATCTTCAACTTTGCCATTGAATCTGGTTGAAACCATTTAAGAACAGATACACGTTTGATGGTTTACAGTGTGAACTTTTAGATGTCCTCAGATCAATATTATCTTGAATGTCAGTAAAAATGAAGTGTCTGTTAAATCATGAGTGATATTTAACTTTTGGTCTTTAAATGATTGTTTTACTCAGTCTGTCCTTCATTTTGGTCTTTAGAGGAAAATGTTTTTTGACCACCAGGGGGCACTAACACCCTAAATCACAACACCATTTCACAAAGCACTACCCAGAGCATTGGGCTCATCAACAAGGACTGTGAAGAGCTTATGGTGCACTAATTATGACTCCAGTTTTAAATAAAAATGGACAGAAAGAAGTCATACCCCATCTCATCATCCTTTATTTTGTTTATGAGCAAGCATCAACTTCACTACAATTTGCCTTTCAATTGGTAGAAAAGTGAGAGCAGCCCCAACAAGCACAAAGGAAGCATCCAACAGTTCTGAAAACATTATCACCTTTCGTTTTGAGCAAATATTCAAAAGAAAAACCAAAGAAATGTTTTGAGTGGCGTGGACTTGTGAAACAGACAATCTGAATCAGTAGTATAACGTGTCTCCTTTCTCACTCCGGTCTCACAACCCCACATGGAACATTACGCAACTGTGGTTCATGCAAAGTAAATCCCCCCTTACATTTTAGTGTTACTGTATGGCTGCATTTCAATTTGTTAGGCAGTGACATTCAATTCAATGCAGAGAAAAATACACTTATCTCAGGGGCTGATTGGAAAGTATATGACCCAGGAAAGTTGAGATGCCGGAATGACTGAGCAGACTCGGCTTCGGAGCCAATGTGCACATATCAGCGACCCATTGCAGTGCGTAGCACATTGCATTGTACTCTTCAGGAAAATGGCAGATGAAATGTTGACATTAAGCGTTTGACATGGTGAGAATTTTGGAGTTAACAGGCTTATACTCTGGTTCTTGTGAATTCCATGCTGCCCTCAAAAACATCCGTCAGCAACTCAGGCAGTAGTACACTGTTCAAAATCACCTTCCACTATACACAAATAGGTCAATTTATACCCACGTATGCTGCCTAGAGCAATTCAATAATGTACATCTTTTTAGAGGTGGATTCCGTCAATATGATTTAGTACAATATCTATAGAAGATACAATATGAATCTACTTTCTCTACACATCAACATGGACACATGACATCTATGTAAAACTTTTTTCACTTTTAATAAAACTAGCAGTGGACTATTGTTACAACAAAATGAAAGAAAATCACATCCCCAGCTCTGTAAGAAATCTAGCATCAATGTTACAAAATAAGAAGAAAAAAAAAAATGCCACAACTAGAAGAGCGTGGATGAGGGTTTTTGTTAGTTGTTAATTGCGCTGTGTTCGGCAAAAGGCACTCCCAACTCGGCCGGCTCAAACCTGGCCCCCTTTTTGTGGGCCCAAGTCATCATGGAAGGGAGACTGTTCACATTTCCACCGCTGACCAAAAGTAATAAATAAATTGGACCTAAAAACAAATACAACTGTGCGACTCCAGACATATGGTTTGCTCGAACCCTCAAAGGTGGCCTGGAAACCGTCTCAAAAAAAAGAACCTTATATGAAAGTATTTTATTTTATTATTTGAGCCACTTGGTTTTGGCCTCTGAAAACAGACTTGCATGCAAAACATGAGACCCTATTTCTCAACTGCTAATGCCACACTTGATGCTCACTGGACTACAATACCCCAAATCTAGTCTGTCTTAATGCAGGTTTGGGAAATGTACGCATTTTACTTGGAACCCGGAAACATTAGATGAACACTAAGTTTGTTAGGTGTGGAAGTACATTTGTGTCTGATAGGTGAAAGATATACAACAGTGATGAACAACAGCCATGTCTGAGAGGAGATCTAGAGGTTGGACACATCTTCCCAATTAATTGTATAAGTTTTATACTAATACCAGAAGGAAAATAAGTTTACCAAATGTAAACAAATATCTTAGAATAACTACAGTACAGTTCCATGTACAATAAAATCTAGTGGTCTACTGCAAAAAATATTTCATTTTAAGATTCAAACAAGAACAAAAAGATTCATTTTTAAACCGTTTTCCTATCGCGTGTGCAGTCTTCCCCTCGGCTGTAATTCCTTGAATCAGAACGGCATGGGAGGACGGTGCTTATTCTGTGATAAGCAACCAGTTTAAAAATGAACCTAATATATTATTTCAGGTTAAATAGCCGTGCCATGAAAAAAAAATCTTAAAAAATATTTTTTTTTGCAATGAAGCAATCCTGAAATGTACTTTCATTCCTCTCCCCAAAACCAATGCCAGCAACTGCACCATTCAACCAAGTGCCACTAAAGCTAGTCTGTCCACATAAATCTGTTCTTTCAGTAGTTTGTGGATTTTGTTCCTTCCTACTTCTGTCACCACAGCAGGACCGGAATATGGAGAAAGGGCTTTTTAAAGCTGCTGAGGAAATATCTATTTGTCCAAATGAATTAGCAGAAATATTAGTACCCATATTTCAAGATCGACAGCGCTATCCTGGGCCTGGTGTCTGTACCATTCCGTTACAAACCGAGGTTTGTACATATGCATTTTTCTGAGTATGATTACCCTGAACGAAAAGAAAACCCCTTCTGTACAACAGTGAACTCTATTGGGAATGAAATACATTGACGCCTTGAGTGGAGCGTTGCCACCTGTGCAAGCAAAGCAAAGCATGTATGAAGGTGAAACCATCAACCAAGTCCCGCCCACGTGAAAGCAAATTTCCTCTTTGCAAAAAGAAAAGACCACTTTGCCATGGAAACCTCCTCTTAGCAGTCCTGGGTTTCTCATCTTGAAGCAGACATTTTTTGTACAAGCATGATGGAACAGCTTCGCTAAATTTTGCAACATGCTAGAGCCTCTGTGACACAAATATTCTACATTACGTACTGCGTCGTTTTAGATTTTGGACCCCGTTGTGTAGGCCTTCACTAACACGTTGGCTAATTACATGGTTTCTTTATATTTACAAAATTTTTTAAAAAGCAATTTATTCCTCTACACATACGACTTCTCAAATATTCTCATGCACTAAAAAGGAGGAAAAAAGAAAATGCAGTCTACTTGTTCAAAGCATCGTCTCGTTTCACTCTGTGGACTACAAGTCAAGAAAACCCAAGTCAAAGCTATACGTGATTTTAGCGGCAAACGAATCTAAAACCGATGCGCAAAGAATATACATTAAAAAAAAAAAAAAAATCATTCTCCATTTGAAAGCCTTATGTCAGAGAAAACAAAAAAGTGCAGGGTTGGCTTCCTCACATAGTTCAGAACAAATGTAAATGTTGGCCAAGTTTTCCTGGGAATTAAAGTATAATAAATTAAAAAAATAAACAGTAAAAATCAGCAATCCGGTGATTACTATACTACACTGAGTACCACCACTAAGATAAGACAACAGGAAAACCATGACCATATATACGTTGCAGGGATTTTTGTGTTGTTTTTTTTTTACATCATGGCTCCTTGGAAATGAAATTGTAAGGGAGTGTGTATGTGTGTGTGTGTGTGTGTGTGTGTGGACACCCCACTGGTGAGGGCAGTATGGTGAGTATGAGGATTTGAGTGGGTGAGAGTGAGTGGTATGTGTGAGGTGCTTGTGTATGCAGAGGAGCTTGTGTGTGTTAAGGTGTGTGTGTATTTGTGTATGTGTGTGTGTGTTTTGTCTAGTAGGTGAGAGTGGAGTCGTCCCATTCCAGTTGCTGCTGTCTGCTGGCCCCCTGCTGGTCCTCCGGCTCCCCGCCATCCTCGTCTTCGCTACTCTCCGACTCCGCGCTTGTGATGTCGTCTTCCTCCTCGCCGTCCTCGCTCTCCTCCTCCTCTTCCTCCTCCTCCTCACTGCTGTGCTGGTCCTCGTATGTCTGGATGAAAGAGAGAGAGGGGGGGGTGGGGGATTGTTGGAGGAGCGTCACGTTCTGAAAGAAGACAATTCTCCATATTTTATAGCTTTGTCATTTTTGAAGCTACACTAGGGAACTTGGTGGCTCCAAGTAAGGGGTACTGCTAGCAGAGGTTCAACTTCAAAACCCAGAAATAATGTAATGCGATGTCAGTACGTTCACTCCTAAATTCAATCAAGTGAACAAGTGTCCATACCCGGCACCAGAATTTCACTTTTTCACTTGGGCAAATAGAGTGAATCTACTGGGTCTCAGGATGGGACACTTCTCTGTTGCAGCCACACTTCATGCCGCTAAATCGGGTGTATTTTTACATGAAAATCCTGCCTAGTACAGCTTGAGGTGTTACAGCACTACTACAGTCTGTGTGTTTCAGGTTAAAAAGTTAGAGTGGGTGTTAGGATCGTGACTAGCTATCAACAGTTGGTGAGTAAGTGTGAACTGCAAGGCTATAAATGTGAGTAAGTGTGGATTGTAGGACTCAGAATGAACCCACTGTGCAGACATGCACACCCTGCCAATGAGCCTGCTGGTCTGATAACGGACTGCTGCCTATTAGAGTTGTTATAGAGAACATTTTACTTTGCACATTTGCAAGACAAACTTTTATGATTGCCTTGATGCAACATTCTTGGCCAGGTCTAGATTTTTAATCTCAATAGGAAAAAAAATTATCTCATAACAAATTCTTTCCCTCCTCCAAATTAATTGTGGATCAGGAGAGTTCAGATGAATCTAAGCCACGGTTGCAGCCATCCAAGGGTTTGTGCTTTGGATGACACAGTGTGTGTGTTTACCTCCATGGGGTTGACGGTGATGGTGAGGGCCGAGTCGTCCCAGTCCATCTCGTTCTCCTTGCCGTTCTCCTGGTCCCTCATGGTGCGCTGGTGTGCGGCCCGGATACGGAACACGCCCAGGATGATCATGAACACCAGGAAGCTAACACACACTACAATGACAATGGTGGCGGCGCTGGGGACCACTGCAAGGAAATGTCACACACACACACAAAATGACAGGTTACAGGTGAAGGGCGAAGTAGTAAGCTCTCCTTTACAGCTTCCCTCAAGCTAAATATGGGGAGACACTCCTCCTAAGTGTGTGTTAGGGTATTTCAAGGGCATTAGCTGTTTTACAGTTGGCGAGGACAAATGCAGATCCCTGGTGAGTCCGCATTGGAGCTAATGGGGTTTAACTGAACTGCAGAGGAATGCTTTTGGCAGCTCTAGGTGTGTGTTCGCTTTCTTTAAATAGCTTTCCCTATCTGGCTCCAACCTGCTCTACTTCGCCCCATACCAGCAGGAAAGGGCCTCTCCTGTGCTGTGGCAGGCTTAGCGAGCTTGTCAGCCTAGTAGATTATTGATGTGGGGAAATAAAAGGTTGTGCTCAGAGTGCCGCCTGTCCAGATGTCACCAGACAGCACTCAACTGTAATCCCTAAACTTGTGCCATTAAAAAGCGGGAAAACAACCAGTGTTTCATACGTGCCCCACTTCTGGTTAATAGACTGTAATCCGCAGCAACGCTGCAAGAGGTTGAATATAGTTTTTTTTTCCAGAGCACAAAAATTAAGCAGATTACTTGTTTGATTATGAGGTCGATCACAACTTTAACGAGAGATTAGTAAAATAATCTACAACAATTACAGTGAACGGGGGACGTTTTAGTAGTGATGTGGGGGCCGTGGTCAGTCTAAAAATGGCCCAAATGAATCACCACATCATGTGATTCTAAATGAAGCTTTTGGATTGTTTGTTTATTGGATGAGACAGAAATAATCTCTACAGGAGGGGTCAGTAGTACATCTGGGTGAAATTCAAACATTACAACATGTTTTATATTTATATGATCAACTGAGAGGTGTGCTTTATAGTAAAATGGCTTCCATTTCTGCAGCTTTCCTTTTCTGAAGTCTTTCATAACCATCTATGTGGAACAGTTTTACCACGGAGCAACGGCCATATACTCAGTTCGTATGCTTCCTGAATCTGTTGTGACTCTACCTGAATCTGAATGTGTGTTAGCCAGCTAGAGTGACTCATGAACCTGACCTCTGACCTGACCTCTCGATCAGCACAGGGTATCTCACACAGGTCAGCCGTGATCTGGTTTCAGTACCTGAGGCCTGGTGAGCGTTGGCCAGGTTGTGTCCAGACAGGTCCACCGAGGCGTGGTGGACGGGGTTGATGAAATTGGGCTGCACCATGGCGTTGTTAGCGTGCTCCATGGGATTGGCTGTGTGGATCACGTTCACCTGGGGAAACACACACGCACACACACACACACACACACGGTCGCAAAATGTTAGCTCCATGTTGGATGTAGCTGAAATATTGTGAGGGTTAGCAAGATTTTCTTCTTTCTTTACATGATGAATGCTTCACTGATGTACGCTGACTGGACAAAACATCAGGGCGACCTGCTCTTTCCATGAAATACACTGACCAGGTGAAACCAGGTGAAAGCTCCTTCACTTATCAAAGCCACTTCAGTGATGAAGGGCAGATGGAGACGAAGGTGAGGAGACGTTAAAGAGGGTTTTTAGTCCTCTTGACACTGACATTCCTCTTGATTGTGAAGAATGGCGTGCAACAGTAGGAAGATGGCCCTGATATTTTGTGCACTCAGTGTAAATGATAAATGTCCAGTCATACCTCGACCTTGAAGTCATTGCTGATGTAGCGGCCGTTGAGTTCAGAGCAGACCAGTTTGAACTTCCTGTCAAACAGAGCCTCCGTGTGCCAGTTTTTGTAACGAATAAGGTGCAGGACCTGCTCGTAGTTGGCCATGGTGTTCACACCTGGAGCGAGGAGAGGAGAGCTTGATGAAATATGATCAGCAATCGGCAGTAACTGTGGGCACTGGCGGAAAATGCCTCTATATTAAAGGAAAGAATCTATTGTGGGATGGTGTGTTTGTGAAAATGAATGTTTGTAAAATTATTTAGGCATGAATGCTTAAAAAATGCTTTTAGACATTGATAATTCTAGTAGATCTGATGTGGGTAAACCTAATGGTTGCTACGTGGCTACTATGGCTATATGCTAGTTTGCCTAGCGCAGCCTCGCTCTGTGGCCTGTACCGGTGATGACGAGGCCCAGGTTGGATGAGCTCATCTCGAGGCTGCGCTGCTGGAGCTGGGCCGGGTCCACCTCCAGGCTCTCGTGCTCCCCGTTCAGCTCGTCTCCCACGCTGGTCACCTCACACGTGTCCAGATTGTGCATGATCTCCTCCGACACCACCGTCTCTTGGACTGTATGGGGGGAAAAAAGGGATTAAGAATGAAGAGTTGTTTCTCATTGCCTATTGATGTAGAAAAGTTCTTGAGTCTGAGGTTCGTCTTAGTTGAATATATATTTATTACAAAAAAGGATCTCATGAGAGGAAGAGGTGTACACCGCACATAGGCAACATACATTTCTTCAAAGAAAAGAGGGTTTGCACTAGTCTTTAAGTACCAGTCAAGGACGCGGCAGAATGTGCTTGCATTGGAACAGTTTGACACAAAAGGAGATAGAAGGACCATGAAGGCATCATATGTTGTGTCCTCGTTCAGAACATCCATAGATAAACAGACTTTCTGGAGCCACGGTGACAAGGGCCTCTGGGCATGTGACGTTATGGCCCAAAGGTTACAGAGAGGAGACCATTCTACTCACACAGCATGAAACAGTATATTCACAAGGGAGAGTCAGTACATCTGTAGTCCATATATGCACATGTATAGGTGTGTAAGTTTAAATTTCCACGACACCTATTGAGCCTGCAGTATGACTCAGGTTGCAAACTCTTATCATCAATCAGGTGGATGAAAGAAAAGCCCAACCTGGAATAGCATGTATTTTTTATTATGCCTGTGACACTTTTATCAATATTTAATCCACATTTGCACGTTTTGACACAATAACAGCTCTTATTAAGTAATTCCTACACATCT
>CABFOQ010036415.1:0-25768 GCA_900660455.1 Gephyroberyx darwinii | reverse complement strand
CCTGAGAGACAGAGGAGAGGAAAGGTTTCACTTTAATTCACTGCACGGCAACTAGAATTTTTTTTAGTGCGACCATCTTTTATTCTTACCAGGGTACTGCATACCGTACTGCTGCTGTGGGGGGGCAGCTGGTTGCTGAGGAGGGTATCCACCTGGAGCCTGGTACTGCTGGTACACCTGACCTGAAGAGGCACATGGACACAGTGTCAGTACACAAGTAGATACACTGAAGACACTCACAGGCATACAGTGGTATCCAAGACAAAAAGCCTAGCATCATTAATATGAGCCCGTTAGCGGTACACATATGCAATATACCTTCACGCAAACAGACACCTGTGGATCTGGATGGAATAAGACACAACTGCCTCAACGAAAACAGCTGCAAGCACTTTCACAAAACCATTTGTTCCTAAAAGCCCGGTGCCCAGACACAACTCTTTATGGCACATTACAGTGAGAAGTGGAGCTCCAAGCTAAACAGAGCAGCATGCAGGTGCCTGAGCAGACATAAACACACATACACCAAGAACATTTAAAAAAGCCCTTCAGCATGAAATAACTCTTACACCGTCGTAGACTCAAACCATGGAGAGATGCACACAGACCCGCACAACCCAAACAAACGTGCTTGAACCAGCGCGGAGAAACTGCCGCCTGCACAAACAGACCCGTCTATGTCTGCAGACAGCGACTTCCTTCTGTGCTTTTATTAACTATGACTTCACCAGTCCACACTGCCTATGTGCACATGTGGAGGATGAGCCCCGTCATCCCAGCTACATCCTCTTAAGTCTTCTCAGTGATGTGCCCTGAATAGCAATGCTTCAATGTCCAAAGGCTAGTCTGAAACATCACATTAAACAAGCCACATTTGAGTACATCAGTACTAATCAATACCCTCTTGCCTGACGGTGACACCATTCTGGCTCTTTCTAGCGTTCAGAAAACATGGAAAAGTTTTTTTGTTTTGTTTTTTTAAAATTGGCTGACAACATTTTCCAATGCATATCTGCATGTTCAGCAAACATGCAAAGACTTGGCAAACCAGTGTTTCCCTTAACAACAGTCAAATCTTACTCCTGAATCTCCTGCCTGTGGGGTGACGACACACAGAAAGCACAAAGAGTAAAGTCATAATGAAAGAAGGCCTCACCAGGGTTCACTGCTTTTCAGTGCCAGTAAAACCAGAGTGTTGATTTTCCACTCTTTGAGAGGGTTGATAATGGAGACCTTTACAACTACTGAGAGTTTGAACAGAGAAAGGTTAAGGCCTGCAGCAAGACAATGAGCTCCTGTCCAATTAATCTGTAGTAACGTCAGAAACCCTCAATTCAGCAAAAGGTTGGGTGGCCCCAGGCTCTAAAGCTCAGCAATGACTTCAAATTGTTGAGAAAATCCTGGTAGCAAATACATTAGCACAAGAAAATTGCTCGGCACATGCAGCGCGACATAATGGCATTAATAGTCCCGAAGAACATGTAGTTTGCATTGGCACATACAAACAAACATGTATAGTCCCAGCAGCAAAGAAACAATGTGCCTACAGTCAGAAAAAAAACCCACTCATACAATATAAAGAAAAACAAAATGACTGTACTACGGTGGACTGGTAGACTAATGGACATTACAGTGGGAGAACATCTGGGGGACAGAAGACACTGAAACACCTGACAACTGAGTACTTAGCTAGAAACAGTGGACCTTCACTGTGCATTGGTAAAAGTCATGATGTGGCAACCATCTGTTAGCCCGCTAACAACACCTCGAACATGAACACCACGGTCTTCATTGTGTGAGAAGGCGAAGGCGTGTAAAATTGGCTGCTTCTCCTGTTCTCCCTGGTCTGCTATCGATCATGTGTGATGTGATCACAGTGATGGAAGGATGCACTGTCAGGCCTCGGCCTGGGGAGCTCATTTTACTCCAGTGTAGAGTAGAGGTCGGCCATTAGCCTTAAAGGACAGAGAAATGACGGGGGGCTCTATGGAGACAGAGGCGGTCGATATACACTGTTCAGAGAAAACAGTTGGGAAAATGATGTTCACTGGAACGATGCATCTGACTGGAATTCTTCTGACCTCTAAGGATGCCTTGGGAAAAGAGTCATGAGAGCATGGGTCTGTTTTTAAAGAAACAAAGACTTCACACCAAGCACACATCTGCCCATCTGATGAAGAGCCTCACGCAACTGCCTGAGCCATTGCTGCACATGTACACTTTTACAGTTTGTTTCTCTCAAGCACAGACGCACTACTAGGATCCTTCAGCATATAATAGACAACAGGGACAAATCTTTACCATCTGCTTATGGATCTTGTTAGCGGCATTCTTGTGGCAACAAGTAACCTATGTAGGCATAAAAGAGAGCTTAAGGCTACCTTTAAAAGGCCACACATGCTCATTTGGCATCTAAACTCTCATGCATTCGCTTACATAAATTCTCGTGCACCGACTGCCTAGAGCCTGGCATACTGACTAACAGTCTGCATTCAGACACAGAATTAGGTGAGGGTACAGGAGAGGAGAGGGGGCTAAGCACACCATGGGAACATCTCCCTGGGAGTAACGTGTCCTTGCAGCTACAGCCTTGTGCCAACCATCTGCAGCCTTGGAAGTCAAGAAAGAAAGGAGGAAGGGAGTGAAGAAGGAATGGATGAAGGGTTTTTGTTTGTTGAACTGTTTGTGGACATCCAGAAGACTCTGCCACGTCGGGCTTGGAGATACAACTAACAACCTGCACAGCCTGGTAACACGGCATCTAGCAAGAACTGCCAATGTGTATAATAATGTGTAATACTTCAATGCACATTATTGCAGTTCTTTTCTTTTCACTTGCCTCCCTCCCCAGCAGGGTGGATGCTTGTTGACACGGGGGCTTAAACTTGGATTCCTACAGTTCAAGGGTTGTCTGCCTACTCACTACCCCACCCTGCTGCCCACGGTCAGTACTGGATCTAGTAGACGTGATAAGGAAATATCTCACACACAACCATCACAGAGGAAAAGGGCTATACTGTAGCAAGGGGAACTTTCCCCTAACTATAATTCCTAGAATTCATAGAAACAGTTCCCCAGTCCAGGAAACTTGGCCTGGCTCCTGACTTCTGCTCCCCCGGAAGACTTGGACAGACTGCCAGACCTCCATGTTGATATCTACTTGGCTATACCAGCACACCTGTTGGAGCCTGGAAAAGCAGTCAGAATCAAACATCCATGCAGCAAGCACAACAAGTAACTCATGAGACAAGAGAGTCCACTCTTTCCCATAGTCCTCGTGTTCTTAAAGAAAAAAACCCCCCAAAAACACAGGGTGTTTTCTGCTGAGCTGGCTGTTTTTGTGAGAGATTATGTGTTGCTGTCTAACTCTGTGTCTGAACACGTGACTAAGTCTTCCCCTCGGACCAACTAAACTCATACTAAACCTTATGGACAGGCCCTGCAACCTTGACCAATCCAAACCACAAACCGGCAGTTTGAGGAAAGCAGCCATGTGTGCTGGTTTTCAGTGTTGCAGGTGCGGTCAGGAGTCGCCAATGTGGTTTGTCTGGGTGCAGGTTATGGCTCTCGCAGGGTGAAACCAGAGAGCTCTCCTACGCTCAAGTGGCCTTCACGTCGAGCTGGGCCAAACCACAAGCTAAAATCAATCAAACCCAAAGCAAGGTGGTGAACAACATGGCTGCACCTGTTTGGGCCTCTCGTTATATGAAGGTAAAACAAGCCTGGGAATACCCTGATGTTAAATGGGAAACTTGGACAGGGTTGGACATGTGAGATTAACATGGAAGCCCCACCCATCAACTGGATGCCAGAGTGGATCTTAGAAGATGAAGTGAAATTCGCTGTTTGTTTTCACTCCTTCTCCATTAAAGTATGCCTCATCCCTTATTCATTCATCTCTCTCGCCTGGCAGAGTGGAGACTAGCTCTTCTCCATGAGGCCAAGGGTCTGGGTCATGATAAGACTGACTGAGACAAATGCTGAGTGAAAACGGTTGAGTTACTGTAACAACAGAATGTATCATTCCTCTGCGATGACGAGGGAACTTGTATTTGCACGCTGTATGTACTGTAAATTGTAGATCTGTTAACTGCAAACATCTGCCAGTGTTTCCCATACATAGGCTCTGCTGCATTATCGGCACGGCCGCCACAAAATAAAAACTTGGTCAATGTATAGAAACTGATCTAAATGGATTTAACTCCATCTAACGCATCTGGCTGTGCGTGTTCACAAAGTAGTCACAGTTATGAAGAAGAGGAGAGGGCATTTATAAGTGCGAAAAATAGCTGTGTACTTGTGTGTGTCTTACCAAAATGAGACTGGGTTGAACTCATATTCACAATATAATAGAAATCGCATTTTGTCGTGTCCACAATTCCAGACAAATCCTCTCATGAAAAAGAGACATTAAATTATTATGACACTGACTCTTATAAACAGTAATAAAAATCTGAGAGCAGAAGAAAAGAGGGGAAAAACAAGTCTGGGTGGTGGAGTGTGACATCTGTGGCGAGAACCAATGCCACTGGGGCAGAATGCTCCAAAGACATGCTAGATTAACCAATCAAAACATTCCAGCCAGAGGTAAACACCAGATACATTTCTAGTCAGTTAATGGCACCCAACCATAGACCCAAACTAGAACTTGGAGTCGGTGTTTAAAGGGTAACATATTCCAACTTCCTCGCTCAACAGGGGTTAGGTTTTACTGAGGTGGTTTTGGTAGTAATTTTGGAAGTACACCCCACATAACACCACCAGCACTGTAGAAGAGAGGGGAAAAAGTGCTAAAGCAAAGACATTATCTCATTCTACGTACTTTCTTATATCGACCCCCGTGATGACACTGGCCACCCATCATGCTATGTTAAATGTGACGTGTGTGTGGGCATATGTGAAGACAGCTGAGTGTGTGTGTATGAGTCTCACCATCCATGGTCGCTGGGGGTCCCTGCTGTACTCCTGCATAGGGAGCCTGTGGCTGGTGGGGCACGCCTGGTTGGGGAGCTGCAGACGAAGAAGAGGCAATGCTGTCTGGGGTTCCTGAGCGCTCCTCAGTTGCTACCCCGGGGGGAGCTTCTCGAAGGGCACACAGGGAGACAAGACGCACATGTAGAAATGAACGACTTACACGATAACTGTACATTAAAAACACAAGATGAGAGCAAAAAGCAGCCAGTCTATGTTTTTTGTTGTAATAGTCAAGATGAAGGTCTGATTAGTGTTGGTTACAGAAGGTGTCAGCAGTATGGTTGTGCTTTGTACCTGGGGCCTGGTCCTCGCTCAGGCCGAAAGCGGAGATGACATTTTTGTTGACCTCGTCCTGGTTCTTCAGTGGGTCGAAGGCTGACATGCTGGCTGCGCTGACTGGAGTGACCTGCTTCACTGTGTGGTCTGCTGCCACTGCCTTCCCCTCACGTCCATCCACTGCTTCTGAAGATAGGGAGAAGGGGAAGAGAGAAACAAAAACACAAATCTTTAAACATGGCTAACCAAAAAAATTTAATACACAGAAATGGATGGAAGCAGAGATAGACTGGCAACACAGCATTCAACAATTGGCACTAGTTTGAAGCGTTCATTATGAACAGATCAATTCCTAAACCATAAAATCGCTGACTGACTATTCATCACAACCTCTAGGTTTTGAACGTGAACACCGCAAAAAAAAAAAAAAAAGTCTCATAAAAGAACTTTATTAGAGATTTCCACTCAACTTGAGGAAAAACAAATCCACCTGTTTGCCTTAGCCTGGTGCCAGATCCCACACTAAACATCACTATGTGGGATACTGACCTTATGATTCTGGCAGTGGGTATCTGGAATATGAACAAGTGGTATTTGTTAAGGAGGCCAAGCAGTCACCCGGTCATTAGAGACTTAACAGAGAAGGTTTATGATCTGACAAAATGAGAGATCAAGTTAAGTGTGCATGTGTGCCCCATTACCTGATAAAGTAGAACCTTTGTGGTGGATCCAGCAAGTATATCTGTGTCTACATGCATGTGTGATAGTCACAAACAAGTTTCATTCTAAATTTCATGTAAATGCTGTATGTGTGTGGGCGTTTTCCCATCAAGGCAGTAAAATCAACCAGAGCTCATACTGAATTACTCAAATAAGGAATGCAAGTTTGTGTGTGCGAGTGTTTACCACTGTCTGGTGCTGTAGCAGCCAGGCCAGGCTCTGTGGGGGGCTCCAGGCTATCCAGGAGGCTGTTGACTTTGTTCCTGAGCTCAATGAGCTCCCTGCGCAGGTACTTCACCTGACTGGATTCCAAGGGCCGCGGCTGACCATTCACTGGGGAGAGGAAACATGGAGAAGGAAAAAGAAAGAGATGGAGAAATGAGAAAGTGTACAAATAACCCTTATTTGTTGGGAGAATGTGGTTGAGCCAAGTCAAACATCTCTCCATCTCCACACAGCAGCGTCTCCCTGTCAGTTTGACGTCAAGGAACGAGACTGATAGAACTTGAGCCCTGATTACTTTAACAGAAGGCGCAGATGCCCCAGTCCCGACCTTTATTAATGTCTTTGTACGTTTCATACAAATCTTGTTAAAAGTCATTATTTCCCACTATGAAATTGTGGATAAAGCCTTGAACTTGAATGGACTGGAATCTTTGCGACTCTCTGGACCTGCAAAGTTCTCCAATACTCTGTGTTTACGTTATGAATGAGAAATCTGTCCCAATTCTCTTAGTACCTCACACTGAAAGCCTGGGATAGGAGTGATCACCCATCACATGGTTGAGTCCATGAAGCCAGTTTACATAGCAGCCAGGCTGACAGAGCCAGACAGAGAGACTGGCATCCTCATCATCACCACACCCTGCCAGCTAGGAGTCTAACAGACCATGGAACCGGGGGAACATGGAACAGGAGGGCCGTGGTTTGTTGGGCTAGGTCTGGCAGCTTACGTAGGAGGGTAGAGAACAGGGTCATCTATATATTGGTTATATTTGGGCAGCCTAACCATGTTTATCAATAGCTGCCCAAAGAATTTTTTATTTTTAGAATATTTTGGATGCTGTGATGCACTAAACTGGGATTACAATATGCTTCTTATTGAAGGTTTGTTAGTAAACAACACAGACCATAATTCATTGCACCTAAGATGCAGTGTATGGTATTGGTCAAACAGGACTCCTTTAAGTCACGCTGTGTCTTTGCTGGGAAAAAAGAAGAGCCTGCAGCCTACGCGATACGCAGAAGAGGCAACCTATTTGTAATTAGCTGTATGCTCCATTTGCTTCACCAAACTTGTGATGATTAAATGGAGCATATTTGCGGGCTAATGTTGCAGTAGCCAGTTAGCAAATGCTAGCCTCAATAGTTTATACTTGGAATAAGAGACTTTAGAGCCTCTCCAAAGAACTCACTATACACAACTGAAAAAACAACAACATTAAGTCCATGACTGAACTGCCAACCTGTGGGAAACACCTGACAAAATTCTTCACTATGTCCCTACACAACCCATAATCTTTTCTGCCTAGTGACCGTATGTGACCTGCACCGCCCAGGCTGCATTAACTACTTTCAACTCCTATTTCCCTACTACACTAGAGTAAAGAGTCAAGTTCACACTACAGAAGACGTGAGAGTGGAAATCCCTCAGCATTTTCATTGTCCTGTTGGAGATTCCTTAGTGTCACACTCTGTGTGAGTGCATGACACTGAGGAGGAACTCAGGGGGTCAAGAGGCACTGGACTGAGACTTGAGGGATTACAACTGTTCTCACCCACTCTGCATCTTGACACGTGTCGCAGAACATCAGTTCCACGTCATGACACGTGCTGACACTCTAAGGCTCAGCTCTAATAGGAAATGAGTAAAATATCAGGAGAAAAATTATTCTTGCTGCTCCCTCGCTGATAGTAGCAAGGATGGTGGACGCAGCAGTGGACTAATTGGGAGCAGAGTACAGGAAATTACATGTTGTCATTAGAGATTCAAGAGTGGTGTGTGTGTGTGTGTGTGTGTCATGCATATCAACTGACAGACACAAGTTGATACAAAGCGTATTGAAATGAAAGTACTACAATTAGACCTACTGTACTGTGTGAAGCTTCAATTGTCATCTCAACAACACTACATAATACCACTGACATAAACAGGCTCCCACTTTCCACTTTGGGAACAGCCTGGTTGGTTGCTTGGGGACAGACATATATTTTCTGGGATATGCACCTGAAATCAGATAACTAAAGGGCTACTGGGTGACTGAGCATTCCCTTGGGACTGGGCTGGGCATAACACATGATTTAAATGGAGAGCAGAAACCGGTATAACTGGCAACAAAAGTCTTTGCTGAATCCATCTATTCATTTGCCTGTCACATTGTTTGTCTGCTGAACCAGCAAAGAAATTCTACCCCACACTATTCAGGAGGGAGTATAGGGGCTGGACAGGCGAGAACTGAGGTTTATTGTGTGAAGCACAAGATTAGACTGCCCTCCAGTGACGGGATTCAGTAAATGAATGTTCATTCATAAAATGAAACATGCTGGCCTACAGTTTATAATGATGAAGTCATTGTTAGCAAAACAAAAACATTATAAGATATATAGATTTGCAAGCACAATTCACTAGCCTGGCTATGTGTGTCTATGAGTCCGCTCCAGACAGGAAATGCTTTAATATCTTACCAAACAAAGTGAGTTTGAGTATTCTACTGCACTGGATGGCGAAGGAGAGGTCGGAGCTGTCGAAGATAGTGATGAGGTCATCATCTACAAAAAGGGAGGAGAGAGAACAGATGAAACACTGAACAGCATAATATCTACAGTACTGTGCAAAGGTTTCAGGCACATTTAAAAAAAATCCGTAAAGTGAAGATGCTTTCAAAAATAATGAAAAGTTCTCAAAATCAAAAGATTTACTATAGAGCAGTAATGTAAAACACTAATGCAGAAAACAAAAATCTAAAAAATTTAAAAAAATCTAAGGTGCCTAAGACTTTTGCACAGTACTCTACTGGACGCAAGTTTATAAATAATTCACTTGGCCTGAGAAAAACTTGTCCTAAACACCCTCAAAACGTACCCTTAACACTGACTTTTCCTGCAAAACCCAATGAAAATTGCCTTGGTTCTTGACCAAGGTCCCTATATCCTCACTCACCTTCATCCTTGTATTTGATGGTGACCTCATCGTTGCTCTGCAGCTTGCCCCGGAAGACACGCTGCATCATCAGCACCAGCTCGTCGTAGGTGATGTCTTCATTATGGATGGGGATGCGTCTGATGTCGTCGCCCAGCTGGGCTTTGATGATCAGCTTCCCGCTCAGGTCCAGCTGGCCGTTCATGGTGCCGTCTGACCTCTTCTGCTCCCACCGCTTAACGGGAAAGGGAGGGGGTTATTTTAAAAACCACCAGCTAAGCAACATGCCTGTAGCCTGAGATTACCTTCTCTCTTTCTCTGTGTCAGTTAAAGGTCATTTTATTTTATTCCTGAAGAATGACAAAATAGCACTGGTAGGTTTTGACTACCTTTGACCATATTCTGATTAAACAAGAAAAGAGTCCCTGAATGAATGCTTTATACAATGAATTTAAACCTTATTGAAACTCTCAAGTTGACTAAAGATGTATTTCCATGGGAGTAGTATAGCCTGGAGATGTCCATTCATTCGTAATAACTGCTGAGGAGGTAGTGAGTGGTTTTAATCCTGTGTAATTCTGCCATGTCTGTGATTTGTGAAGTAAAAATGTCATTACACATTACCTATTGTAATCTGTAAAAACAAAAAAAAATAAAAAAGTACACAGGATAGTTACATCAGATCCTGCATATTGGTAAATTTCTTGCTTTGACTATAGCTTGAAAAAACAATCAGAGGTTGCACGGTACCACGTGTGGCCTGTTCATTAGTTTTTTTTGGCTTTTTTTTTTTGGCCTTTATTTGACAGTCAGCAGACAGAGACAAGAAAGATCAGGTGAGAGAGGAGGGATGACATGCAGGACGAGCATTCGATCCCAGGACACCAGGACACCCCATGTTCATTAGTTTTACGTTGGTAGCTCGTCATGGAGATTTGACTTGCAAAAAAAAACATTTGCACATCATTACAGTCACAAATGGTAAGTGTGTGAGGTTCTGTCTTGGGTAAAACATTATTCTGTGTGAATACACCTCTGGTTCATGCATAAAGGGGGGTCACGTTCAACTTCCAGCCTATGGGAAGTGGCTGCAGGGGAGAGAGCTCACACACACACACACACTTGAAAGTTATCAATGGGTTTACTGCCTTGCTCAAGGGCACCATCACTGACAATTAAAAAGGAAGGGGAAAGTGCTTCTTGTTCACTTGCACAGGCCAGATTTCAACATAATGCATAACCACTGGGCTGTCACTACTGGAGTGCCTCACAAATCAAACTTTCATTAGTCTACTGCCTTTATCAAGAAAAGAAAACAAGCCAATCAGGCTGGTTTACAGTAAGGATACGTTGTAAACTAAATCTACAGTGTCATTCTGCTTCCAAAGTCTAAAGTTCAGACATTACACAGCGACGAGGGTAATGCTATTCTTTATGGCCTACTACTCTAGATCTACTTAGAAACTTTGACCTACAACTCCAACCGATTTGATGAGAGAATAGAAGCCATCAGATACGTTGAGATGACCTTTGAAAACACGGTGATGTAATCAAGGAAGGGGCAACAGTTCCAAGACTCACATAGCACCGTCAAACCGGGTGAAACCGCCGCTGTCTAACGTACAAGCATTTAGGCTATTTGGTATGCCGTCTGAAATTTGCATTAAAATTGTGCATCTGACATCTATCCAAGTTAGTAAGAACAGTCTGTGGTGAGAAAAATTGGGCTCTCCTTGCTCTTGTCCAGTCACCAATTGGGTGACTGTTATCTGGTGAGGTAACGCTACTAGCTTGGTCAATATAATGTTCTGGATTGAATGCCAGACAAGCTGCAGCAGTCCTGCCAGATGAATAATTGGCTGGATGCTAGGGATTGTGGGGCTATAACTTAGCTAACGTTTAGCAAAACAGCTAAACGAGGACAACAACAAACTCTACAGCGAAGACGATTCTCTTGATTAAACTAACGTACAACAGAATCACCCAAGTAACACAATATCAAACAAGTAGGATAGTAAATGACGCTTAAACGCAGAGTCATCTGTCAATGGCCCATGAATTGCAATCTTGCAACCTAGCGATCGCTAACGCTAGTTAGGCCGTTTCACCACTCTGTCGTGTCACTGATAAAATGACGAATTATTAGCAATGTATGCCAAATCAAGAGCAATTATGTAATCTCACATTGTACATTGGATCATGAGTTTCTGTGAAATAATCCACCACAATTTCACTTTTTTAGCAACCGGCCGGCAAAAGCAAGTCACTATTGAGTAACGTTAGCTTTAATGGCCATTCAGAGGCTTGGTAAGCTAAAATGTTATCATGTCGTATTATTATGTATCGAATTCGCCTCCCTTAAGATCTCAATAAAAGAATAAAAGCTTTTTTTTATCTCTGACAAATCATCCCGGCACCTGTTTGGGTCAGCTAACGTTAGCTGCCTGCGTAGCTAACGTAACGTTAGCTAGCAAACGCTAACTATTAATTAGCTAGCTACATGACAGTCAAGGAGTGTTACCACAAAGACTGGCGTGTGATTAGAAACAAATTATACTTTAGTGGGGTTACAAACCTCGGAAATACTCTCACCTGAATCAGACGACTTGACCACGCTATAGTTTACAGGCTTTCCCAACACTGTGAAAGTCAAAATCTGTTAGCTAGCTAGACCTGATTTCCAGCATCAGGAAGTATCTCGACTGTCAACGTCAACCAGTACGTGGCATTCATCGTGCGCAGTCGCAGACCGTTTACCACCAATTACCAATAGTGCTTTGTAATGCACTCATCTTTATACTGAAAATGATAAAACATCAAATTCAAACAAGTGGAGAATAACATAAATGTATCTTTATTTTGTCTTGCAGTCCATAGTTTGAGACAAGGACAAGGGAGACACCATTATCACACAGTAAAGGCAAACCCACTTCCTTTAATACATGGCTGTTGTTAAGCAACATGTATATGCTGGAACATAGCTCAGCCTTCAGTGCTATACTTGTTTAAGTGCGACCTTGTTTCACTCCATCCGTTCAAATCATGGCAATTTTTTTTATAGTGATGACAATATTGCTCTGTTAAGGGGACTCTTTCCCTAATAGGAGAAAGCTGACAACTCTGAGTCAGTGCCGAGGAGGGTGGATCTGTTGTGACTGCAGCAGCCCCCTTTGTGCTGAGTGATTTGTGGCTATTGCTTTACTGTGTCACTCCCCTCACTGGATGGACTGTACACTCATCATCAGACTGCCACTGTTTGAATTGAAATGTTTACCATTCAGTCATATTGGCTGAGCTTCAATAAATAATGGTGCAACAAAACTTCAAAATGATCCTTGCTCGGGTTTTATATCTCCTTGCTTTATTTTAGAGAGGCTTGTAAGAGAATTCTGGTTTGCTAGGTATGACGTTACATAATGAATGATGATATAATAAATACAACATAAATAAGATTTATAACCAATATATAAATTAACATAAAACCGTTTTCAATTCTTCATTCCATTATTTCTTCTTCTTTTCCTGAGTGGCATTGAACCATGAGTCTAACAGCTTTTTGCTGTAGTATATCTGCCAGGCGTGCACCTGAACAGCTACCACCATCACGAGGTACATAACAGTCACAGCAGAGAAGCCAAAAATGAACCGGTAGGCTTTGCCATGGCGGTAGAGCAGCTGGGCTACAGGGAACATCTCCATACCGCCATAGATGAGAGGTGCCACAGAGAACAGCCCTGAGCTGATCATGGATATGACCAGGTAACTAATATTGTTCTTTGGTAGTGATAGACTGCTGGAGAGCAGTGGTAGGAGGCTGAGCAGATAGGGGTACTCCCACTGGTACGGCATGGATACTGTGTCATGTGACACCAGGTTGAAGTGGCTGACGATCATCTGGGCTGCCACCAGGATCCAGATCAGAAGGTGGACAAAGTTTAACTTGCGAACCTCTGACCTCAGGGAAGCACTGCAATCAGACAGACATTGGGCAATTAGGGTGTGTTTAGAGAGATCACTACAGATAGGCGCTGATATCAAGAGATAACACTTACATATTTTATCTGATTATAAATGAGAATTCCTAGATAAGAAACAGAGTTAGACACAGGCTGCTTACCTCATCTGGTAGTGTGAGCCCACCTTCTCTCTGTGTTTGAAGTCACTTCCATCTGTACCAGCAGCTCTGGGACCTCCGCGAAATGTCATGTTGACAGCAAACTATCACACAAACCAAATCCCATTCCGGCAACCAATTAAGATCAGTTGACACATCAGCCTACTTATTTCACACCGACATCGACATAATAACACAATAAAAGGTGCAGTCAGACAGGAAATTAATGAGATTAAACTGAAATATGACACCGCTTGTTAATTCTTTCACTAATTTGCTAGGCAGCAGGCTAACGCGTTAGCAGATGTCGTTGGCTAACCTACCTTTTACACAAGCAGCTACATTGGTTAGGCTATCTAGCTATGACACTGGAATATAACACCGTGGATAGTTTAGCTTCTGACAACGCTTACCGTAGTATTAGTATTTTCTTATATCTGTTCGAGTACGTTGTTTAAATCTGCAAACACAAAAGATGGGATGAATGAACGTCAGAAGCAGGTGTGCGCATGCGCACGGCCTGAGCCTCCAAGCTAAAGACCTCCCACCGCAGCATCAGCATCTCTAGTCTCACTGTGGGTAGTTTATGAAGTCAGGGGTTCCAAGATTTCGTTCATCAAACGCTCTCTGAAAATATTTTTGCTGTTAGGTATGACTACAGAATATACAGGATTACATAACTCTCTATACTAGAGTTTAGGAGTTAACAGTGTTCAGTCATTTTTAACTTATTTAGACGTTAATTCAACATTTTATTGAAAATACCAAACATTTAAGCATCTATTAAAACTACAAGTTATAGTTCTAAAAAATGTATAGCCCTACCTACTGTTGATACAGCTGTACATTGTCTTGTTGTACGAACTTAAATGGAGTGAAATAATAGTAAAATCAAACTATTCCTGGTGGGGACCCCCGGAACCTTCTCAAGGACCCCTGTTTGTCCCTGGATCCCACTTTGGGAACCACTGTGTTGTCTTTGTCCTGTTTTATTAGTGGTTCAATTTCCTGAGAGATGGTAGATAACTGAGACACTAGTTGTATAATATGACCCCAATCAGCCATGGGCTGTTATAGTGAAAGGAGTTAAGTATAAAAGTATAAAAAAGTATAAAAAGTATAAAAAAGTATAAAAAAGGACCATATTTCTCACACTGCTTGTCCTATAGGACTAAAAATTAAAATGCAGCTATGATGGCTTTTCAGGCATTAAAAAAAACATTTATTGGCCTTAAGGATGACCTGTCAACATCAATCTTGGGATATAATTATCATGGAGTGAGGTACACCACTGACCAAAACAGATAAAAAGGTTGCTCTACAAATGTACCCATATATCTGATTCTGTTCGGTTAATTCCGGCTGTAGACTGTAGCATACAATAAATGTAACCAGCCATGCCAGTCTCATTCAAATAGTTGACTTGCTTGTATAAGCCTACAAATAAAGAGATCAGCAACAACACATTTTTTAATTAAATCATTTTTATTTAAAAAAACAACATAGACAATAATAACACATTTAAAACCCAGGAACATTTTAGCACCATGGTTAAAATATATTTATTTTCCTTTGAAGTTTTAATTACTGAAGTCTTATTCACTATAGGATGTAGGAGATCAGCAGTCAAAATAATAAATTATCAATACAATTGCTGAATTGAATTGCCGTGACATTCCAATAACTATTCAATTTGAATCTATTATTTGGGCTTCATTCTCAGGTACATTTATTTTGTTTTCCCTTACTGGAGTCGAGATGAATGGGTATTTCATGTGTGATACTTGAGGTGTGCTTGATTCAGCTTTCCAGACACACTGGAACCAGTCAGCCCAAAAGTGCAAACTTGGCAGCAAGGCATGCTAAATCAATCACAACAAGTATACCAAGTATACTTAACTTATTATCTCAGATCTGAACAGATCAAACCAGTGGGACTAGCTAAGCACCAAACTAAATGAAAAGTTTCATTCCAAAACAACAATCCACAACTTTAACTTATACAAAATGATTACTGGAATAAACTCAAAAATGGATATGAATGATGTTATTTCGCTAACTCAAGACCAATAACAAGATATAATCAGTTTTATTTAAAAAACAAAACAAACAAAAAAAATAAGAAAACAATAGGTTTCCAAAATGTCCAATTTCCAAAATTAATATATAGTGTTTTGAAATGAAACTTTACAAATGCTAACTGTTATTAGATTAGTTTATTCAACACCTTCATAAGACTTGTTTGAGTTCATGGGCTCCTTGAATCATGGTCTGTGCTTTCTGACAATTAGTATGTGTCAGTCATATAATAATACTGTGTTATTTAGCTGGTGACAGACACATACAAAAGTTCTTTAATGACAGCAGTGGTTTTCATACTTTGGGGCAAAACAGTGTGTTTGTTTCATGCTTTGTATACCAAAAGGACAGTACAACATTACTAAACCCATGGAAGTGTAGATTTCACTTCTTGAGCAAGCTGAAAGACTACAAGCTCCAGTCCCACATGTGTATTAAACTTCTGATTTTTGAAACCAACATTTTTATTGTATTTCTTAAAATAGTTTAGATAGGGTGCATTTTGATTTAGTGTTACTGGTTGACTTTAATAATGCCTATGTAATGGTAACATTAACACACAGCTGGAAGATTAAAAAAATTGAACACCTCTTTAATTCCTTAATTCCTCTTTAATTGGGGAGCTGGGATCCATCCACTGAATATAAATAGCAAACTCAGCCAAGAGTGAAAAAAAAATCCTCCCAAACTCAGTCATCTGCAAGATAGCCAGGAATGCTCTACTTCTGCTATACTTCTACTTTTAAGACACGTACAAGCTATAGTAATGCAAACCTTTTTTCAGTGGTCCGTGTCATAATTTTCAAGAAGTAATTTTACCTGTTTGCAATTATCATTAAAGAGAGTTAGACAAAAAATATAAATGTCGTAGCAAAATGAAATATATCTTTAAGTTTTCTATTTCACATTCTTTGCCACGTAGGGCAGCTGCCAGTTTTGATAAGAATATAATATTGGCAAAGGGAGAAAACAGCAGTATTACTAGAATCATATTGCAAGTTTTATCTTCCCTTGCATATATTTTACAATTTAGCTTGTACCTAATGACAAATCAAACTCTTATGACTCATTTTTTGCCAAATAAAAATCCATATGTAAAGTCTTCTTCGAATGTCAAGTTTTATACATTCTTTTATATCTTCAGAGCTGTAAATGCAGAAATCCTTGTACGCCTGAATACATGGCTATAAAAGCTGCTGTATATACAGACACACTCATGCGTCAGATTTTCCTGGGAACAATCCATCTTGTCCTCCTATCTCCGATGACCAGATCAACAGATTGTTGATGTTTTATTGAAAAAAGACATGTCTATGGTATTTTATAATCATTGTTTACATTACACATCAATATGCACCCACTTATTCTCACTGAGCCCTCTCTCTCCCTGCAGTTTGCAGTTTTACATCGGATATAACAAGTACCCAGAAAAAGAGGAGTGGACATACTGGCCAGCATAAAGTCCTGCGGCCTGATCCGAGGGCAACTGGATATACACAGTATCCCCAGGCTGTAGAGGTAATACTGCACTCCCTGATGCTTGATCTAGGAAGCCCTTCTTGTATTCGTCATATGTGTACATTACTGGCTCATTGTTCCTCATCAAAGCCACCCATACATTGGTTCCTTTGCAGTGAACGTGATAGGCAAAGTAGTAAATGCCGGGCATGTCACAGGTGAACATACCTGTCTGGGGGTTGTAGTTTTGGCGACCGTTGTACAGGAGCTTGTCAAAGACCACAGGAGTGCCCACAGGTGGAAATGGTGTTGTCACTAGAGCCGTGAATGCTGGCATTTCCAAACCATTGGCACCCATTAACTCTGCCCCATTGCCTCCATACTTGCCCTTCTTGCCATACCCACCAGCCTTAACACCATCGAGTCCAGGGATTCCCATCTCAGGGAGGACTCCAATCATGTCGGGGGACAGAGCAGGTGCTCCAGGTGGGCCAGGAGGTCCAGGGGGGCCAGATTGACCTGGTTGCCCAGGTGGTCCTGCTGGGCCTTCCCTCCCTGGGGGTCCTATTGGACCAGGGAGACCTGGACTACCCTCACCTACAATACCAGGCAGACCAGGTGGGCCACTATCTCCTTTTGGCCCAGAAAGACCAGGAGACCCAACTGGTCCTGCAGCACCATCCAGACCTGGAATTCCTTTAGGACCTTGAGGCCCCATTTCACCAGGTAATCCACCTTGTCCCTTTGGCCCAACAAGTCCTGGAGGACCAGGGGGTCCTGGTAAACCTTTGTGCCCACCCTCTCCTTTAGCACCACTGGGTCCCGGTGGACCTCTTGGCCCTGGCTCTCCACTCTCTCCAAGCAGACCATCCTTACCAGGAAGCCCAGGAGGACCACGCTCACCCGGAGCTCCATCAAGCCCCTTAGGTCCTCCCTCTCCACTATCTCCTTTTAGACCAGGAGCACCAACACTTCCAGGAGGTCCCATAGGACCTGTGGGACCTGGTGGGCCATTTGGTCCAGGCGGTCCAAGCATACCAGGTAGTCCTCCATGGCCCTTATCTCCCTTTGGTCCAGGGGCTCCAGGCGGACCACCCATACCCTTATCACCCTTTGGTCCTGGGAATCCTGGTTTACCAAATCCAGGCAATCCTGGTTTCCCTGGCAAACCTGGGGGTCCTGGATGACCTTTCCCACCTGGCATGCCTGGCTGTCCTGGCAAGCCATTTTGACCTGGTTTTCCCTGGCCAGGTAGACCTGGTGGGCCAAGCTCTCCTCCTTCACCAGGTGGCCCGGCTGGTCCTTGCTCTCCAGGGGGACCAGGCTTCCCTGGTGGTCCTTGTGGTCCTGGCATCCCATTCAGCCCAGGTTTTCCAATGCCAGGCAGCCCTCCTGGGCCAGGAGGTCCTGGGGGGCCTGGGAGTCCTTTGTGACCAGGCTGTCCTGGCTGGCCCATCCCTTTGTCTCCTTTGGGTCCTGGTAAACCTGGTAGCCCTGGAAGGCCTTTGTGCCCCGGCTCGCCTCTGGGCCCTGGCTGGCCTGGTAGTCCCTGCCCCCCTTGTTTACCTATTCCTGGCAGCCCAGGTGGTCCTGGGGGACCCTGAGGCCCTGGCTGTCCTATTGGTCCCTCTGCACCACTAGGGCCCATTTCTCCTTGTGGTCCTGGCTCACCGTTTCCTCCTGGCTTGCCTGGCAATGCTGGTAAACCCGGTTTGCCCACACCAGGCAATCCTGGAGGACCAGGAGGGCCTGGTCGCCCGGCGGGTCCTGGCTGTCCATTCCCTGGAAGTCCTGGAGGTCCTGGAGGTCCAGTCGGCCCAGCAGGGCCTGGCTCCCCTTGGGGAATTCCCTCAGCACCACTAGGAATAGTCTGACCTGTGAGGAATGGAATAAATATTCAACAATACCGAGCTTGGAAATACACAATGAATATTTTGGTTGCATAGGTGCTATTTTGATTAAATCTTACGGTGGAATCATCAATATAAATCTATAGCCATATGTACAAGCAAAAAATTAATAAAAAGCACTAAAACACAAATGCACACACACACACACACACACACACACACACACACACACACACACACCCATATGTGTGTTCAATTCAGATCATTCTGTTCATTATAATTATAATTGTACATTACATTTGTAGGAAAAAATCATAGTAATTGTCAAAATACTACCAATGAAAACCATCTGTGGTATGACCTGCGTCAGACAAACTGTTTCATTTTGTCCAAAATAAAGTTGAGACTAGTGTAGTAAAATTTGTTTAATTTTATTTACTTTAGGAATTACTAAGTTAATAACATGTGGATTTGATTTCCAGACCACTGTCAATTTGTAAGTTTGGAAATCTGACATTTAGTTGGTAGTTATGATGTGGAAGTTATGATTGGAATTTTCTCATACTTGCATATACTCATATATATGCATCAGCATGTACTCTAAGTATAAATGGTCCATCAATCTATTAGCAGGCTCTGAGGGCTCCAAGTGGAACTCTGATGTTTGAATTTTTCTATGATGCAAAAAGAACCATTTTGTTGGATCACTTCTTTGAATAATATGAGATCAAAAAGTCTCAGAAACAAAGAAGGTTCTGTGGCGAACTTTCATTCGTTATGAAACAGTTCTTAAAATAATAAAATAATGTTATTTTTGTTCCCTTTCAACCTAGAATCTGGTTCCTTTTAACTTTAAGTTAAATTATTTCTGGAACCCCAAATAAGGAGGTTCTAGAAATTCTTGAAGGAACGAATTTTTTTTTGCGTATGCTTGTGTTATTTTATCTTGTAGCAGGTTATGTCACATTTGATTCAAAAATTTAAATGTTATTTGGTGAATTATCACAAATCGTATCACACCTTTATTCTAAATCACCAAATAACACATTAATGATTTCATGTAAATCTTTCATGTATGGTTGTGAGTCAATGTGTCTGAAAGTTGGATTGATTTAATATATGAAATAATTGTTGTTGAATGCCTGTTGAAGAGGTCGGCTTTCTCACCTTTGTCCTGTCCACCTTTATAGCCACCGCCTTTCCTAGCGTTCTCCTTGCCCATGTGCATAGGCATCTGGGGTAGCTCCTTCCTGTAGTGGGGGTACTGCATATAGGGCACCTCTTTGCCAAGGTACTGTTGCTGGGGGAAGCCCTCTTTGCCCTTGCCCATGTGTTGGAGGTGCTGCATAGGCTGGTGATGCTGAGGGTGCTGCTTGTGCCCGTAGTACGCCCCACCATGAGCACCATGAGTAAGGACTACAAGCTGTAGCAGCGTCAGGAAGAGGGGGGCATTGAGGGGAGGCATGACCATGGCCTGTAGGAAGGGTAGAAAGGACAGTAAATCAGTAAGTCTAGAGCTGTAGCTGAACTTAGAGCCTGTTGGTAAGTAGATGAAAATTCAGTGTATAAACAGTCATTTCTTGAAGTGTATTTGAGTATCTAAGCTGACAAACACACTTGCACAGTCAGAGGCCTCTTACCTAAAGCAAACATTCACCATGGTTTGTCTCCATCTGCTGGATATATATTGGAATTGCGTAATGCAAGCCCTTTTCATGGTTAATATTTGTTCCGCTTAGAGTGTGCAGTATCACTGAGGTCAGTGTGATAAAATAATTGCTTTCAAAGTTTTACCTATGTAATATTGGCAGACAAGACTTAGAGTTGGGCTCAACTTTGTTTAGCTTTGCAAATTCCAAAGAGACTAGAATGAGAAAACCACTGATGCAGGAAACTGGGTGGTATATATTCCCTTTACAATCAAAAGAGTGAAATTGGTCCTCCACAAGGACACCAGCGTTTCTGCCAATGTTGATTTGACTCCCACAATACATTTTATCACACACTTGGAATGAAATTCTTTTCTGAAGTATTGTCATTAAGTAAAATAATATAATTTGCAAAATTGTCTGAGCGTAGATGGTACTATAACTGATTAGTAATGTTGCCTATATTTTAGAGCCTCCAGTCCATTTATTCTGAAGAGAACCCTGACTTCACTATTGTTCCTTTTCACTGTTTCACTGTTTATTCTTATAGCCAGTGACTCATACACAAGTTAAATTTATATTGGAAAACTGAATATCACAGACTTAGAGTATGAATGGCCATTAGACACTTGTGGATCCTAATATCAAAAGAATAGCAAAATTACCAGATTGACATCCTGAGAAACAAAAATGCAACCAACTCAACTTTCTCCAGAAGTGATTAGATGATACAGTTTTCAAATTGCCTCCGACAATACTTTACTTTTTACTTAATCCTGGGAAGGCAATTTGAAATGAAAGTCTTGCATGCAATGTTACCTTAACCACAATTAATCACTCATGTTGGCCCATCAACCAGACCTTTGATGTGAATCTGACCCCCTCTTTTAACTCTCCCAAGATGTTGCAGGAAAATGAGGACACTCAGAAAGTGATGCTTCTTGGCTCTTGATCTGGTGCTCTGTATTACTTTATTCAACCCATTACAATACAGCACAAATCCTACACTGATATTATAACTGCAAAGGGCTTGTTTTCTATGAAACCTAAATATGCCGTCCCAGCAACAAATGTACTTAATTAATATGTATTAGAGTGTGCTGTGGTTAATTTGGAATCATTATTGATGGGGATGTTCCCTTTAGAGAACAGCTGATTTACTATCTATTTGAGTAATTTGAAATATTGTGCTTGAGAAAGAAAGACAAAAATCTGTGCACATGTGTGAAACTGTCTGACTCACTGTTCTTCTATGTTGCCCATTTGTTTTAAGCCCACCTGGCAGCATGTGGTGATATATTCAGCCCAAGCTGAAGTTTGTAGGATAGCCTATCAGAGTTTGGCATGAATAGCACATTCTCCAAACTGAGGTGAATGAGAATGAGTCAGGCTAGGCTCGGTTCAAACCCCTGCATAGACAGCTATTGGCCACAAGAGGGAGCCACATTAAACATCACTGAGTTGATCCTGTTGAATTGACATCCCTGTCTGCTGTCCATTTGGTGGGCTGAAGCTGCCCCTGGCTGCTGACGCGTAACTTCAAATGCAAGTAGATACCAGTTTTCTTTGACTATGAGCACAAAAAATAACTACCAGGTTTCACGATGAGGTGTCACACAAAAGCAACATAGCACTGATCTATTTAAGGCCAATGGACAAAGACATTATTTGTGTTAAGATGCTTAACAAAAGCTTCTCTGTGCAGTCCAAAGTTGCACCCTACTGATGTGCACATTATCGCAGTGCACAACACATACTGACATATTCATATTTTATGAACACGACGAAGGCATGAACATGATTGGCATTTATAGCCTGTATGAACAGTATCTGTGACAAGAGAATGAGAAAGTTTGTTTGAACAGGCAGTCATTGCCTGCCACTCAAGACTTATTTTACAAGTGTGTGAAATATTTCTGTCACCTCCTAGCTAACTCACTGGCATGCCAGGTACTAGCACCACACTCCTACTGGAATTAATGAGACCATTCTTGTCCTCGCTCAAATACTATTCACAGTAGAATCAATTAAATGCCTAGAAAAAGTGCTGAATCAGACAAATTCCTACCCAACCACATATATTAATCTAAATAAGTTCAATTCATTCATTCAATAGTTCTTTCTAGTTACTGCAATTACTTCAATCAGGGACTGTGAAATAATGGGATAGTTAAATTAATCCAAAATACACTCTTAGCTAATTTCTGGCTTTCTGGTATTGTTATTTATACCCCAATATACCAAGTACTGTAAATGGTAATATGGCCAACCAGACTCACAAGACAACACAAATCCATATTAAGGATAAGAGAAGACAGTCAGGCCAGGAATCTTCTGAGGAAGAAACGTAGATGAGACAGGGAATGCACTTTGAAGTATCTAGACACAGTACAGGCGCCTGTCAGAAGTGCTGGCTGCACACAGCCCTTCACTAAACCACAAGACAGGAGCTGTTCACCCGGCGTGCCACTACTGTGTATGTGTGTGTGTGTGTGTGTGTCTGCTTGTCTGCTCGTCTGCCTGTCTTTTCCTTCCTTTCAGCCAGGATACAGAAGTCTGGTCCAATACGTACGGTTTTGGAGTTGTGGTCCAGCTGAGCAGCCCAGAGCGCCTTCTAGTCTTACACCCATTATCTAACCCCTAAGCATTCTCCTCTAAATGGTCAGTAACAGAGCAAGACGAGGGGGTTTGCTTATAGTTCTATTACTCAATAAGCCTTTACAACAGCCATCTCCATCTCCATCTCCAGCCCAAGCCATATCAGTCCGTCCCAGCCCTGCTCATCCCTTGCCATAGTCACATTCCCAATCTAGAACCAACCACAGTCCCAGACCCAATCACAGCCTACTCAGTTGTAGTGGTAGTTGTTGTAATTGTCCGTAATTCTAACCCAGACCCCAAGAAACATCCTCAGCATCCCCTCCATCGTAAGATCTAGTTATGGAGGAGCATCTAAGAATCATGCCCGTCTGCTTTTTATTGATTTCTCTTCTGCTTTAAACTGTATACAGCCCCATATACTTTTATCTAATGAATGGAAAGGCTGATCTCAGATCTCAAAGAGTTTTGATGTGGACAAGACACTTATGAAAGTGTTTCATGCTTCATTCATTGAATCTGCTTTTATCTGTTTTAATTTTAGCTTCAAGAGTAAAGCCAAACCCTGGAGTATAGTGAAGCTGTGACATAAGATCATAGGCGTTCCTCTCTGTGATCTTTCATACATATCAAGCAAGAGTCATGCGAAAGGCACAGGTTCTCTCTTTGGACTCCTACCACCCTCTTCATGGTGAGTTCCAGCTGCTTCCACCTGGCTACAGGTTCAGGTGGGACCAATAGGTACAGGAACTCCTTTGTCCCAGAGGCTATAGAGTTTTAATACATTAGCTACTGCATGTTGGCCAATCCAAACAAGTTCTCAGTTGCATTTATTGATTATTGTACGTGTATGCTTTGTGTTTTTTCTGTTGGACCACTGGCTGCAAAGCAAATTGCCCCACTCGGATATTAAAGATTTACTCTACTCTACTACTCTACTTTGCTGCCCTTTGACCTTTTCTCAGGCGACTGGTGATTTTAACATGGCCGTGCCACTCTCTCTCCCCCCGTGAGAGCTGGCCTTTGAAGGAGGCACTTCTTGTTTCTGCGGTGACAGAAGCCAGACATGCCAAAGATTCCAGAGTAATGCTGCTGAGTTTTCCCAACAAGCGTCTGGGCCTATTTGTGCCCCATATACTGTAGCCAAATTCTGTTCCCGATATCGTTGTCAATATGAATATAGATCTGTGGGGTCTAGAGACGAAACACCGAGGTGGCAGGAATGGTCACGTAATGCTGTGGTTGGTCTTGTCTCTGACTGTAAACTGTGACACTCCTACCATGAGCGTCAACCTTTTCTCTCTGTCTGGGGCCTTGTTAAGATTCCCAGGGTGCTCAGTGGAACACTATGGAGGACCAGACTCATACTAGAGATACACAGAGGTTAGAGAGAGAAAGAGAAAGGGGGGAATGTATACTGCATCGGTAAGAAGGAAAGCCTGACACTTTTCTTACTCACCAAAAAGAAAACACATTGAGAGGGTTTGGCAAGAGAAAGTCTGAGAATGCTGCAAGGATGGAAGACGAAGGAAGAGACAAACACATGCTGAGTCAAAAGAAAATGTGTTTCATGACAGGCTCTGTTTCTTGTCAGGATTAGTCATGCATGATACATAGTTATCACTTGGAACTGAACTTTCTGTACTATACAAAACGAAAATAATAGATTCTTCCTAAGGACATTAACCTGTTTATAAGGTACAAGTGTTCGGAGGAGAAGGACAGACCAGTTAAAATGGCGGGATAGATGGAGGGGAGAAAGAGGTGCCTGGGTCCTGAGACATTTGGCAGGGTTCAAATAACTTTCAGACACACTTTTGTCACCAAATAGCATCTCAGAGAGTAAACCAATTCAACAAAAGCTTTTTAAGAGCCTGAAAGTGTTTTGAGGTTTTGTGGAGTAGGTGCAAACTTTCACTCACTATCTAATGGCATGCCATACAAGTCATTCCTCCCTAGGTTCCACAAGAGGAGCTATTATAGGTGGAGAATCAAAGAAGAAAGGTAAATGATTTGATCTATCAAATTTTTAAATTTTATCAAAATTAGCAAACTTACGCAGAAATGTGTGTGTATAAACGTTTACAATCTTGTAAATTCAAATTTCATGAAAAGAACCCAGGGTAGCTGATTGTGGGTGGTGTGTGCATGTATATGTGTGTGTGTGTGTGTGTGTGTGTGTGTGTGGAGGTGTTTGTAAAAGAGAGGAAATATCCTGACAGAACAGGTGGCTGCAGATCAGAGGGGCCGTACAACAAGGTTCTGTTCTGCATCAGACACAACACCATAACGTTGTCATGGCGACATCAGAGGGATGGAAACACCCTATGCGCGTACTCAGTGTACTTTTCTCCAACACGTTATTTTATATAAGTGGTGCCTGCCTTGTGACTTATAGGAGCCGTCTCACACCCTGACATAAACATTAGCCCGCAATTTCCATCCGTTATTTGAGAAAAGTACAAAAATGAAGGTTGCAATTATAACAAGTCTAGACCCTTTCACTTTGTCAAGTGCTAGAGTGATCCTCCAGTCCATATGCACTTACATGCACACAAACATGTAGTCACATATACGTGCTGCCCAGAGCTACAGCTGTGCTCTCAGGTTGGCGTGAGCGGTGTCATGCGAGCTGTTTCTCACGCACTTTTGATTTACAGTTAAGTTTTTCACACACTGCCGCAGAACCGCTTGGCTCTCCATCATCACTTTCTGACAAGCAGTCATTTGTTACATTGTCTAACTGGGAACAACAACAATGTTCTACATTTTCATGCTATTTAGGTGTCACCAATGTGTCACTCTCTTCCCACACTTTCCATACCGGCCTGTTTATAGCGTCATAAGCTGCATACACACAGACACACACACACTGTAGAAAATTCATTTGTTGTTTTTCACACTCCCTGCA
>CABFOQ010036413.1:0-29373 GCA_900660455.1 Gephyroberyx darwinii | reverse complement strand
GCATCACTGACAACCAAGAGGAGAGACCACCTGAGCTCCTCAAAGACTCAGCCTCTCTGCTCTACTACCAGCTCAGTCCCATAGAGACTGAGACTTTTGAGTCTCTGCCCAGGGGAGAGGAGGCTGAACAGGCGGGAGAGCAAGAGGTAGGAGGAGATGGGTGTGTGGAGAGAAAACGAGGAGGAGGAGAGGAGTCTAAGGATGATGAGCACGGAGACATCACCTGCAGGCAGAGTTTGGGCAAATCTTCGCCCAATGTGATTCTGTGCTCAGAGGAATGTGAGAAAGGAGTGGAGGAGAGGCCCTCATGTCCCCAGCAGAGCCTCTCCCAGGAGCAGTGCCAAGGGGAGGCCTGCTTGGCCAGGGAGGGAGAAATGGATCCTCTGCCTCCTGAGGTCTAGTACTAACCTCTCCGCAGATGTTTTGCACAATAGCTTCATCTAAGATGAATAAATTCCACATTTCATGTTTATTACTGCTATCATCAAGAATGGTGTTACAGGTTGCAATTGTTAGTAGTGACTGTCATTGAATTATTTGGAGAACGAGCTTGAGTATTACAATACGTGAGGGAGGGAGAATGCTGAAAGCACACACAGATCTCTCCCCAGAAGTTGTATGGGTGCAGTTACAAGGAAACGTTGTAGTTCTAATGGGGGCGAGGATTGCGGCCTTAGGAGTCATTTTTAATCAAAAACTACAGCAAGGAGTGCTTTATTAATTTCCAGCGCAGCAAATAGAAAATAATATGTAATGTGTGAATGCTAACATAAGCCTTTTGTCTGGTGATATATAAAGCTATCAACACTGAACAAAAAATGTTTTGCAGTGTGCAACAAGCTAGTGTAGTTGGCTGCATACTGGTTCACTTTCCATTACAGCAAAATGATGCTGTATTCTTTCAAGCCAAATTAAGGCCACTGATAGAATCCCCCTCTGAGAATAGACCTAATAATCCTGGAAATACTTGTTTTGTGTACTGTATATGCATTTGCAATGGGCAAGGCAGGGCCAAGGTTGCTGCTTTTTTCATCTGTATGCACATTGTGAACCGAGGGCACAGAGTGTTGTGGCTCTGCTGCACTGGGACATGAAGGTAAACCAGCTGAGAGCCACAGACTAGCACTGGCCTTAGTTTTTACTCTGGCTCACCTTAGACTGCTCAAGCAAATGCAGTTTATTTATCAAAAAGACTAGTTTACCTGTAATAGTGACCATTGCAATGCTTATGATATTACACTTCTTTCAATAATGTGTCTTTTGTGGATTAGATACTGTTGGTTTTGAGAAAGCGGAAGCTCTTGCAGTCTTTGTTTTCTTTGAATGAAAGGAAATGTTATTTCTTTCTAGCCGGTATTGAGACTGTAATGCCATGTAATCATTCATGTCATGTTACGCTGAAATGACAGAATAGATCATCCTAGTCTTGCATCTTCACCTCTTTTAAGGGGTTTTACTGCAAGAGATTATTCTGGGTCAAATCACATATGATGAAAATAGCATTTAAAGAGTCAAAGAAAACAACAGCCTGTGCTGTTTAAAGTAGTTATACGAAATTATGTGATGTTACTAATTTATGGAACAAACTACGACTACAATCTGAATTTGTATTTTTATGTTTAATCTGTGTGTGTGTGTGTGTGTCTGTCTGTGAGCGAGAGAAAAGTGTACGTATGCATCTGCGTGCATGTACATCTGTATGTATTGGGAATGGGTGATTGGGGGAGTAGGGGACACATTAGTAAGGATAGATATTTTATTCCTCAAAGGTGCTGATGTTATAGATTTACAATTTAGCCTTTTGTTTTTCTACCATCGCAAGAAATGTGATTTCAAGGAGATGTTTCCCGATGGCTGATAGAAGAAGAAAATGTATTTGAGAGCCTCCTGTAGGAATGCAATAGCTATTGCACTGCAAATCATTAATTGTGGTGATTATGGAATGAAGTGTTTCGTCATTGAATATGTAAACGCAATCCTATAACATTTCTTGTCTAAATGTCTTTTTTATGCGATGTCCGATACTGATCTACAGTAAGTGTGCCGACTCCTCTTACACAAAATCAGTCCTTTGTTGTGTTGCCTACAGTTATGGCTGTTGTTTTCTGTAACAGCTTGCCTCACACAGGATGTGCTGCTGTGTATGAGATGTCTGATGTGTTTCTTTGCCTTTTTATTGTCTTAATATAAACCTGCTTAAGAGTTGCACCAAAGCAGTGGTTTCAAACCTAGTTCAACAATGCATCCATTCACCAGATTTTAAGTGGGCCTCCTACTGTTATTGTGAGGCTGTTAGATTTATCGTGGTCCTCTGTGTTTGCTTGACATGCCTTGACGTAGCACCATCCTTGAAGTAATGATAATTACGAGCTGCCTATTGCTGAGACTTTGTCCTTGGCTTTCTACTAATAGACTTAGGTTTGGGATCACTGCACCAAATTAACTCCAGTACACTATGTGATTGTGTGTTTCTCTGTGTGTGTGAATGGGCTGTGTGATTGTTGAAAAGACTGATAAATTTAGACTTCATATAAAAGCTGTGAGAACTACTCTCATGCCTAACTGTTGCCTAAAGTGGACAGTTTTTATACAAAAATGTAAAATAAAATAATCATTTAAAAAAAACTATCAAGTGTATGTTATGTTTATGTCACGAGGTGATAAATCTTTAATTCTGAACATGATCACAGGACTTCAGGCTACAGGCTAAGCTAACAAGATTCCCAAGACACAGGGGTCACTAGTTTCCAAGCAAGTGGGATGATATTAATGTCATATTAACATTATTTCATACTTTCTCATTTAAAGAATTTCACAAATGTATATTCTCTTACACTGCTTTTTTTTCTTCTTTTTTGACATTCACATAATTGTCACAACCGGGATTAATTGCAAGATGACGTGACTCTAGTATTGTCCCAAGAGGCTGGGAAATCTGATGTAGATTATGAGTAGTTACAATAAGAGAGAGCAGAAAATGAAAAGCCTTTGTTCTCTCACTGAGACACAGGAGGTCATGACAATGACTGATTTGTCTGTGAAGCACCATTGGTGACCACTAGATGGCAGTATGCATTCACTACAGCCATGCTAAATACAACCTGCTCTCTATCTCTGTCACGTTCATTCCAGTCCCTCATCTGAAATCTCTTTCTGTTTCTGCGTGGAAATAAATGACCTGTGAAGGCAGCAGATCACACAGCTGTAGTGGAGGTTTACCAAATAGATTTTCCAGTGCTGTTTGCTGAGACCCTTTGTCTCATCCAAAGCTCTCCCATATAATTGAGCTCTAGTAACATTGGGCATATTGACATAGCCTTGTACAACAGGCTCTGGAGTTATGCCTTGTTTATTTGTCTATCTAAGGAGGACCGCCTCTTTATCAGACAACTTTGCAGCCCACTTTCACTGTACCGGTTTTCATCCTAAAGCAGGCTAATCAAGCCCACACAATGAGCCGTGTCAATAAATAAACCACATTTAATCTTTTAGGTATCACCCTTTGACAAGCAGATACTGGACTTTTGTCTTATCGCTTGTAGCGGGCCTCTCACTTTTCAGTGGGTTTAAAAATTGATTGAGTAAGCCAAAATATTTTCTCTCTTCGTTTGAATAGCAGGAAGTGGCTAGCTGGGTAAAGTGACACAATGTCTCCCCTCTATTCCCTATGCGCCTCGGCCAGAAGTGGCTTCCTATGAGCAATCTTTAGCCAATGTAACCCACACGGCTCTGAGGTCTGTGTTCTGGGATCAGGATGCAGACACGCTGTTGAGACATTCGCTTCCCTTCAACTGGTGCTGCAAAGCAAACACTGCTACCCATGTACAAATAATAAAGTCACATCGGAGTTGGTGTGAATGTTTCAAAAGTAGCTATTGTCTCAGCTCTATTGCATATGACCCCATTGTTCTATTGACCTATCTCATCACAATTAGTTTAGACTGGAAACTGACTAATCAAAATTCCCAGCCGGTCAATGTGTGTGTATGCAGTTAGCCTACAGACTGAGAATATGCATCAGGCAAGAACACACACACACACACACACACACACACACACACATTAACCCTAACCTCTGGAACAATTGTGGCAACAGGCCACATCTCTGAGAACCATGCATCATCTGTTCAGCCTTTCCGGCCTGCATCTATGCATTGTTTTGCCTCACCAATGGCTGGGAGAACTCAGCCACGGCTGATAGCATCAGGGCTGATGATGCTGATGATCATGAGCCAGTGGAAAGAGTTAAAGAAGAGATTAAAAAAACATCACAATCAGAGGAATGTCTGAAGGCTTGACTCCCACACCCATCCCATTGCTTAGCTATCATAGCCAGCACTCAAGGTATTCACCACCTGACAGAATCACCAAGTTTATTCTGGGCTCTACCTGCTGGTGTCAATGGCCGGAGGATTGGAGAGCGACTGGCCATCAGGAGCAACTTAAATGAAGTCCAAATGGAAAGTTGCCAAACCACCACACCACTCCAATCTACTAGTCTGGAAGCACTGCTCAACCCCTGGAAAGAATCTCTCTCTCTCCCTCCCTCTCTCTCTCCCCCTCTCTCTCCCCCCTCTCCCTCTCTCCAGTGCTATGCCATCATTAGGGCTTCACCGAGTCCAATCCCCTTTAAATGGCACTATTCATAAAACAGGCCCATGGCATTTTCACTAGTCTGCTCTGGTTGAACTGAGGAGAGAAATCCAGAGCCTCCGGCGTAAAGTTCAATCTGTTGGCTCAGGAGAGCGGATCCAAATGTTCTCCCAAGAGACCAGGAGGAAGGAAAGACAATGTATGCAGTAAAGATGAATGCAAAACACACGAGTTATGAGGTCCACTGAGGCGCATCTTGTTAGTCTGTGACAAACTGCCGTTGTTCACTCTCCTCCTGTGCCCTGTGTCCTTGGGCCCATCGATGAAAACATAACTCTGTCAATACCTCGTGATCCAACGACTTTAGTGCTATTGGAACACATTTCCACAGCATTAGTTTTGTTGATCAGTACTGTAGCATCAACCTACTACTATCCTCAGCTCAGTTCTGAATAAAGTACATAACAGCCATTAGGTTCACTATCAAAATGTATGTGTGTGAATTTTGGTGTGTGTGCAACTGAAATGAATGTTCAGTTGTGGATGATTTATCTGTGACAGTTGACACTGTGATGTTGGCAGGCTTGAACGTGGCCTAGGCTTGAACGTGGGCACAGTGCAGCCAAAACCAGAGGATTTCAATTATGTCATCGACCCCGGGGTATGAGATGGCACCGCCAGAACAAGCAAAAAAAACGAAAAGAAAGCAAAGCATGACAGCATTGCCAAACGTTTCCCAGCGGAACCAGAAAAACAGCTGTGTGTCCGCAGCTGTGTAAAATATGGTGTGTGTTGCTTTGCCTGCTGGTCTCCAAGGACATCTTCGTCATCTTTACATCCACGTTCCCTAACAACGACTCTGAGACGCCACACAGCACGGCAGATACAAAAAAACCCAGCATTTTACCTCGTTGCCAACATGTTTTCGTGTGATTTGTTTTTTAATATCTTACATGTTGTTACTTTTTACCACTCTTGTTTCCTTTTAGTTCTGTAATAAAAACCATCCCATTAGCTAAGCCATTGGCTGCATGCCCAGCCCTCCTTGAGGTGGAAGTTTGAATGTCTATATGCTTACATAGTCTCTTTACAACAACCAGGGGATAACATCATCTGAATGTTTTCTATCTTACACCAGGAGAGAAAAGAAGTGACTTCACTTCAGAGGTATCTGGGGAAAGTGGAAGCTGCAATGTTCTGGATATCATGTCTTTGCCCTTATGGCTGTGGTGATGCTTTTGATTTATGAAAACAAAAGGGATGTCTTCTTTACATTTAGGCTGTTTTTGATTTGGTGCAAGCTGTGCTAGTTTGGGATTTTCCTCATGATTCCTTCTCTTTATTTAGTCTCAAATGGCACAGGGGTGGACGTCAGTGGGAGCAAAGGTGGCAAGGTTGAGGACTGATGCTGATGGATGGATGGTGATGTCATCCCCCCAGTGTGGCAGCATTATGTCATTACAATAACGCTATTGCAAGATTACATTGCTATGTGCACGTTGAAAACTTAATTAAACCAACAGTCCTGCCCTTGGCTTCAATGTCAGCCTGTCATAGTCTAGTTGTCAATCTAGCACCAAGTCACTAAATTGTATTCCTTGCATTGCATAGTGTCATCCGCTACGGAAACACTTTCCTCTGTATTTGGCTCTTCCTTTTGGGCGGAACCAGCAGAGACAGAGCGTGAAATATGATGGGAGTCACCTAGGTTTCCATGAATCATTTTATTCCTTCTTCTCTACTTTGGCCAACCTCCAGTATGGGATAAGATAACTCCTGTGAAGAACAGCACATCCTAAGGAAGCCAGAAAAAATATGTACATGTGGGGATGGCTCTTTATGTGATAGTGAGACTATTTCTTACACTAGCTGACTCATGTGGAAACCTTCAACTGTGTGTGTACATGTGCATGGATGTTCAGGATGTGGTGAGGAAGCTTGCAGGGGAAAAATGTGATGACAGTCACACCAGCAAAACATATGGATCACCGGATAATGAAGGCAGATGCGTTATTCAGGTACTTCCTACAGTTATTTCTGTCCATTGCTTTCAGTTGTACTCTCAACCCTTGACTAGATAAAGCTGGCCGAGTACTTGCCACAGAAAGGAAATTCACCTGATTGGTTGTGTTGCCTTATGGGAAAGTGTCTCCTTGCCTCCTTCCTTTTCTGGTTGATTGCTTCTGTTTACCAGGGAGGTTTTATATAGTTTTATGTAGTTTTCTTTCCCTAGTTTACAGTTACATCAGAGTTTAATGCACCAGTTTAATGGAGTGTCAGTGAACAAACAATATGAAGATGCAAGTTTGTCTTCATTGTAAATTTACCACAATTCTCCACCACCCAGACGCTGTTCCAACAAAGAGTTCTTTGCTGAACTTCTGGCTTTCTCCAAAGGCCCTTTCTACCACTTCATGATCCTGACCCTGTTGATGCCTCGGGCCAACATGGTCAACAGAGACTTGAGAGCTTGTGTGTGGGGGGGAGAAGTTTATATTGTATAAGTGGTGGGAATAAGGGGGATGTGTTTTTGCAAATCTGGGAAAGGAAGTAGAATCACTTCCTCTCCGTGTGCTCTGTTCCCTAATGGACAATCAAGTGAATCATGTAAAACTCCCTGCTTGTGTCAAAATCCCATCATGGCAGGCGAGTCACTCTTCAAACTAATTGATACCATACTCTTACAGTCGCTTGCTAGTATAGACGAGGCAATGAAAGCCATTCCCAGCAGGGGCCAGGCTGTACTGACTTTTATAGTAGTTCAGCTTTCAGTAGCAGTCTCATATATGGATTGTTGTATCCAAATGACCTCATTTCCTGTTACAAAGGGGTTCGTGAGTGTACCTGTAAAAACAATGTTTTGTCCTGTCGTCTCCCCGGGTAAGAGTTTCCACACACTGTGTCTGCTGGGCTAGGCTTTTTTTCCCCTCATCTCTCTCGGTGTCATGGAAACATGTATGGAGAAGCAGACCTTTTGGCGAGGGAGTTGGGGGGGCGTTTTCCATTTGTGGAATAATATGACAGGGTGGAGTTTGCTTATGAAAATGCACCGATTAAGGTTGCGGGTGTAGTTTTGTTTGTAGCTGATAAGAAACTGTCACCTTTTAGGAGCATCTTATTTTGTCTTTTTTTTTTCTAACTGCCTCTTATTGATTTTGAAAAAGACAACACAAACTGAATTTATTGCATCTTGGGTTTCTGATTTCACAATTTCACACTCCTGTTTCATAGTGGTTTGTTCGGGGAGTATCGCCACAGGAGGTTGGAAGCCAGGTTCCTGTTTTGGAGAGATCAGGATGATGCCCTCTATACGTTACTGTGGGTGTTGGAGGGTTGCTAGATTCAGGTAATCACCAACCACATTCAGTAACTGTAGATTTGAGATCACATTATAGCTCCTAAACTCCATCAAATAAAAAAGAAAAGAACACTACATAACTGTGAGGAAGTTTGTATACACATGCCTGGTATATTTGTGGTGCCAATGCGACTCTGGGCCAGCTCTCAGATTACTGCTGGGAAAACAGGCATAGCGTGAGTCCAACAGGTGATGGTCTTGATAGAGGGGGTTGTCATAACACTCCAGCCCTTCATCACTGGGGAACTACTGCTCAAAATTAATTACACGTTAGGGATGACCTCAGAAGATTATTTATAGCCTCTCTCTAGGGTTTTATGGGAAAGGGGATCCCCTCAGAGAGGATGGATGTATCCAACGCTCTGCACGAAGAATAAACCGCTCGCCTGGATGTTGAACCAACTCTTTGACTCACTGTTGTGCACTAAGGGGAAGTAATGTGAGATCATTCACACTTTTAAGGGCTCTGTTCTGCATCTATGAGTTGGTGTAAGGTTATAAGTGTTAGCAATCAATAACTGATAAGCAGACAAGGTCAGTTCAACTATATGAGCATGAGGTTAATCTCTATAATGTGCTGGAATGCAGAATTGGTTTCTGTTTATTCCTTCCTTCTTGCTGGATCCAATTTTGAGAAACTTTCATGTTTCAGATGAATCATTCAAAATCAAGCAAATAATAATGTATTTACTTCTAAAAGGCAATATTTACAGTGCCATGCCAGTACTGGCATGTTGGATCACCTGAGCTCTGTGAACTGGTAGAAAGGGGGAGATTATCAACCAAGTTAGAGAGTCACACTGCCGAATGTCTTCCTTGATCTCCTTCTTCCTTCAGTGACCAGACACTCCCAGCTGCTCCACGAGAGAATGTTATGGTTCAGCACTTCCGTGGGATCGTATAGAAATGTGACCGGGGGTCTTCATTTGTCTGGGCTTTATGAGTTAGACGAGACAGACAAAGCGTTCCCGAAAAACATCAGAGGACTCCGCTCAGATCTCGGCACAGATTTACATGACTTCTATGTCAAACAGCATCCTGGGAGCTGATAAAATATTTCAATAGTAACCCAAAACGCCCTCCCTGCGATTAAGCTCCAGGGGAGAGAGAAATGAGGAATTCAAACAGCCATAAATTCTTGGAGAAGTAATGTGAACTGGAGGGCCACCGGATGGTTAATGATTAGGATAAGGCCTGATCTGCCTCGTTTCACCCTCTATAGTTAAGCTATCTTTCCCACAGGCGGAAACCTCTGTTAGAAAGCCAGTACCAACTCATTGTTTGGCGTGGGCAACAGGCTTCAAATGGATTCAATTAGAGGTCTCTTCCTGGCCCAACAAAGCATTGTCATCTGTGGCTGAGTTTAGCATTGGAGGACTTGAGGAATTCTTTTAGGAGGTGGGCACAGACTTATCGGGGATGTTTTGGCTATATGAGCGGATGCACTCTCGTTTCATTCCCACCCTCTTCTCTCACCAGACTCCATGGCAGACGTCCCAGTGAGCTAATGGGTAATCCCTGTATTCCCCATACTACTTCATATCTTTAACAGAACTATTTTTTTCCACCGTTCCACTAGTAATATGCCTATTATTATTTCCCTTTGAAAGGCTTTATGGGTAAATCATATGGTCACATGCACACACACACGTGCCTGGTCCCGCTGCACCCTGTGTAGGGTGTCACCAGATTAGAGGGTCCTGCAGTTTCTCTCTAACATCAGAGTCTGACCCCGGGGGCTCCTCTTTGCATGCTGGCCCCTTCATTAGGCTCCTACAGAGGGTGTCCACTCACCCAGGGAGGGGAGGTCATCGCCTAGCCATTTTCTAATCACAGCCTGCTCTCTCTAACAGACTCCCTCACCAGCAGCGGGCAGGTGAATCAACGCGCTCTTTGTTGAACCACCTGAAGGTCTTTCCTCCCCCTGCATCTTTCTTTTTGCTGATTAGGGGGTTTGGGAGCGGAAAAAAAGTGAGTCAGAGAGGTGCCTTTGTAGAGTTTGGACTAACAGCTGCTCCTCATTCATTACCTCAATGTTTTCTTCTTTCTTTGTCATCATGGAGACTAACCCCTTTTAGGAGTCTTTTTAAATTTATCATGGCAATCTTTACTTGTGTGTTTGCGAGTCAGATACTGGTGTTTTGCTTTAAGCATCTGCCTCTGTACTCCTGGTTAGGTTGGGAAAACAGTGAATGGGATTATAAAGATGTGAGGAGAAGGGAATGGAAGAAGAGTTGAGCTAAAGAGGGAGGAGGAGCTGAAGAAGGAGGAGTAATAGGAGGAGGATTGAGACAGAGGTTAGCAGAAGGACAGGTGATGTATGAGCCTTAGGAACCCATGCCTTTATCCCTTGTCTTTAAATCACTGTTGGTGCAGGGTGTGCCCCTGTTAGAGAATAAAGGAAGTTAGGGTCCCATGCTGTGTTAATGAAGGTCCCCAGCGCCTTACCTCAGCATGGGTTCTCCTGCATGCGGGGGAGGCTGCGGGAACGTTGAGTGGCAGAGTGTGGAAGTGGCCTGCAACTGGGTAGGGAACATTTCTCTACCAGAAACGCTGACGAAATTGTTCCATTGCTCGTATAGTTAGCTATAGGAGGAAATTTTGAGCTGGATTCAAGTGAAGTTAGAGGTAAATCTGCGTGTCTTTAATCTGCTTGGTTGAGTCATGAAACAACGTTTATAGGCAATATAATCTTAATGTTTTTTTAAAAATTTGACACCTGAGAAATAGTGGCGTCATATATTGGTCTCTATTTTTAACACAGCACTCTACAGCTAAGCTCTACCCTTTTTTCATCTCAGTTTACAAAGCATTGAGTATAGTCCATTACTCTGAAATCTGCCTGTCTAAGTCTTTTATCCCCCTACAAAGTCCACAAAGGGAAAATAAAGTCGCAGATAACGATGACTACAGCACTAGATGCCAAAAAGGTCAAGAAAAGTGTTTTGAGAAACTATAGAAAGAGTATCCCTCTGCAGTTGTTCAGATACATCATGCTGAGACCCCTCAGACGGTTCAATAAAGGTTCATTAATTATCTCATTAAACAAACAAGTGGATAGAAATAGCTCTACACTGTTGAGGGAAAATGTCCTAAAGACCACACAGTGGGTTTGTGGTGGTAGCTGCCAGTAGGACCATACCAAAATGCATCTCCATTTGTTAATATCTTAAAGTCAGCCAAAAAAAAGTCAGCAGGGATGATATTATGAGATGCAAGAGAGATGTAACCTCAACTGAATTGGCTTCTTTGTCTGAAGTATCGCATGACGCACAACGCCCCGATTTTCAGCTTTTCAGCAACTTTTTTTTCCTTTTCAAAACAGAGTTGTGGTGTTTCAGCACACTCTTTTTTTATGATGCACATTGTTCCCATGTTGTACTACACTCTGCTGCATGATGCAATATTTTGCAAGTTTTCTACAAAATATGGAAATTTGCCCTTTAATCATTTCAGTTTTATTCATTTCAGAGTTAAATGTTTCATAATGTAATTATTTTGCCAGTAACTTACAAACGTCACTGATAAGAAGCTTGCTTTTTTTCTCACCGCTAGGTTAGGGATGCACTGTGGCTTTCTCACATATCTGAAGCTGGTCATCTGTGAGGGGGATGAAGGAATTTGTATTTCAATCAACAGACTTTTAATTTAAGTGGATATTTCATTTTTCTGTCATTAAAACCACACAAACAAGCTCATGGGGAATTTTATATTGTTGTTTTGTTATTCCTTGTTGGAATAACACTCTGAGAAGTATGTTGGAAACTATGTTGTCTGGCTGTCCTCAGCACAGTATGAGGTGGGTGTTGTATCACTGGTGTGTGCGACTCACCAGAACCTCACTGATTAATAGACATCTGGTTCCCTGCTCAGCCACAGACTGTTACTATCAGACGGTGGAAATGAGTAGGAGAGGAGTCACAGATTGAGGACAGTATGGAGGTCCTGAACCTCCATTCTCTCAGTGCTCAAACCCCATTAATAATGCATTCAATTTTGTTACTTAGACCAACTGTGTATTCCCTGCTACAGGGTGAACAAGCAGAGAAAGCACAGGCCAACCTCAGATTAATGTGGTATACTAATGAATGAAGACACTCCAGATCCTAGGAGCGGGGGAACAATTGGCTGTTGTTCTCCTCAAGAAGTTTCTGCTAGGACTCCAGATTTATCTGCCCGATCATCACTCTTGTCATGCTGGAGTTTCTCTTTGATGTGGGGGTGAGACGGAGCTTGATATCAGTTAATCTTTCAACTTGTCAGAGTGGGTTTTTTTTCTCTTTGCTCCTCAAGAAAAGGCTGCACACACACACGTGTCTGTCCCGGCATCACCTCGGATCTGCTCTATCAAAGGGGATCTTCAGAGAAACTGGAACACCTGGCAGACGGAGGTCAGAGGGACCAGATCGCACCCGGTGGAGTTCAGCCTCCTCACCTGCTGTCAGGGTGTAGAGCCTCCAGAACACCTGGATTCAGTCTGGACACTGAGTTCGGTCTGTCTGTCTGTCTGTCTGTCTGTTTGTCTGGGCGTCTCTCTGACTGTCTGTCTGTGGTTATATATGTCCTTATCTGCCCCTTGTTATTCTGTCCGTCTATGCCTGAAAACTGAAGGCAGCATGTGTTAATGAAAAAAAAAAATCACATCTTTCCGTTTTCCGCAGAAGTCAAAGACTGGAACTGTAACTGGAAGCATAATGCTGTCTAAATCCTTCTCAATGTGTTTTGAATAAAAATATCTCCATTTCACATCTGAAGGCGCCTCGTAGCAAATAGCAGAACCTGTGAGAGCTTTACTTGTGCATTGAATTCACCACGTTCCTCTTTTGCTAAACTTGTGGTGAATTTAATTGGCTGTAGGAGATTGTGGTTTGAAATTTAAGGACACCCCACGACTGCAGTGGAAATTGTACATTGGGAGCGAGGGAAAGCCTTACTCATACGTAGCAGTGTCACCAAGGTGCAGGACTCAGCTGAGAGAGTGGGCTACTCCACAGCCAGTAAATGACCCCACCCACCCGGTCTCTGCTGCCCTCATCCAAAACCTCTCCTCTCCACCTCTTACCAACATCATCAGCACAGCCCGCACCACAACTGAGAGACATGGAAGCAATTACAGCATAGAGCGGCAGGCACGGGAACGTTTAAGCAGGCTGAACTCAAATTGGAGCAAACCGAGAAAAATCAAAGCTCTGGCTCTGTGTCAGTCTGCCAGGTCAGTGATCAGTGATTCAGGAGTTTGAGGACAGTCAGAGAAAGGGGAGTTATGAATGATTACAGTATAAGGAGGGAACTTAAGCCTGCGCTGGTGGGAAGCAGTATACATGCGTGCTTAAATTACTTTTTTTGTCTTTGGATCGACACCAGCAGCTATGATTCTCACAAGGTCCATGTAATTATTTCTGAATCCAGATGATAATTTTTCTCACCACTCCTCACAGGCTCATCCAACATTCCCTCTGATCCTCCCATCATACCGGTACTATTTCCGTTTATCTGGCCATCCGCTCAAACTGAGGTCACCAGCAATCACATCAGACGGGCTATTACAAGACAACGAGGAGGTTCTTCCCTGACTTACTCAACTCCTCGGCGGCCCGTGGTTCCGCCAGAACATGACGAGTCAAGCTGGGTCCATGCAATACAGCCGGACGCGCCCATGACGACAGCTCCTCTGGGAATCCACCCCTCCTTGTTACCCATGGAAACCAAAGTGTTAACACACACAAGTTGACTGGGGGACTCAAATGTTCCGGGTTGTTCCACTTCCCTGGTGGCGGGGGTGTGGGGGGGCAGTGGTGCATATATATGTGTGTATGTGTGTGTAGGACAAAGTGAGAGAGAGTGAGAGACAGACAGAGGGATGGGGGCTACGTTGTAAAAGGGAAATCTCTGCCTTAACAGCTCCCGTACCTAGGCAGAACGCACGCAGAGGCCCGTGCCAAATCACTAATAAAAACCAGACACGACGACGCATGAGGAGTGAGGTTTTCACTGCACAGCTCCAGAGGGAACCATTGGAGGAGTAAAGAGGAGAGGAGGAGGTGGGGAGTGTAAGTGAAGTAGGCGAGGAAAGAAAGAAGGAAAGAAAGAAAGAAACCTTTAACTGCTTATTTGTTACTTTGCCAGGTCAGCTGAGATGAGGGCGTTACTCTCCTCTTCGTATCTGAGTATCCTCCTGCCCCCCTGGCAAGATGAGCATTACTGACTGATAAGAGGTCAGCCAGCATAGCAGTCAAGTGAGATAATGGTTTGAAATTGAGCCCACTGTATGTGTAGCTAAGTTGCGGTGAGAATGCTGTAATGCTTCAAATTGTATTGATTTGGCTTGACAGATAAAACACACAACAACACCCGCAAACACACACAGGAATACACAACCACACAACCACAAACACGCTCACATTCCACTGAAGTCATTGACAACATGGTGATATTTAGGCAACAGGAAGGTAGCAGAAAAACACGAACGGAGGAAATGGAAAGAGTGGAGCATGGCGGTATGGTGGTTTATTAGCCAAAATATGTCCGAAATGGGAAAAGGGCGGGGAAGATTGCCATGTGTTTGTATTTTGAGATCATGGGACATTAGATCAGATGGTTCACAGTCATAATTGTGTAACTCGGATGTTTCCTGGAGACCTCCAGACCTTTTACCCTCCACCCTTCCACCGTCGCTCCTCTTCGCTGCTCTCCTCACCTCCTCTGGCTTCCTTCACAGCAGGCCTCCACCTCCCATTTCTGCTATCTTTCTTCTCTCTCCGTTGCCAGGAGAGCTCCGTGCTGGTCATGTGTGAGGCATCCAGTGACCAGAGAACAGAGGCTCCACTTCAGGCGCTCTCTGTCTGCATGTATGCCAGGTCATGAGCATAGGGGTTGCAGGAACAGTGAGTGCTAGTGACTGCGAAGGGCGCTGATAAACCGAGAAACACACTGCCTTATTTAGAATCACAGTCGGAGAAGGGTTGAGTCACAAGGCATCCGCTAGTCTCTCTCAGGGGACTTCATTAGCAAGAATGAATCAGCATCTTAATACAAACATGAAGTTATGGTGTTTATGCTCCACAGGCTTTCTATGATAAGTATTACCTTGAATGGTCAATTCCTCCTTGGAGTGAGACATTTAGTCCCCAGGTGGTAGGCAGGGAAGATGAGTCACTTCCTGAATGAGTCTTTTAGAAACTCCAAACTAAAAGCCCTTTTTTTGCTGAGTCAGCAATCCCACTATTGTAATCTTACATACTTTTATTTTATTTTATTTTATCTATTTATTTTTATGGAATTAACTCTATGTTGGATAGTATGCAGTAGAGTTATGGAAAGGTAAGAAACTGAGGGAGGGAAGGATACAGCGAAGTTTAAGAGCCGGTTATTATAGCATTAACTTGTCAGTGAAATGTATGTCAAAATTCAGAGGAACATTTCATTAGCTCTCTTATCTTCTTTTCTCCAGCTGTGCGCCTTATCAAATATGGGCAAATATGTCAAAACACATTGAAGGAAGGAAGGAAGTTGAATTAAAGTAATCCTTGGCAGGCACTTATTTGGCATCCTACAGTCTGAGGCTGTTCTGACCCACCCAAAGACAGTAAGAAATGTGTGATTCAAGCCATATCCTGCTGCTGTGGTGGTTTTATGGAACGGTAGCCACTGGCAACAAAATATGTTTTCCTGTTGTTTTCTACCTGGGTGTTCCATTATTGAAAAAGTGTTATTAGTGAAGCAGGAGTAGATGTCCTATTGGTCAAACATGCATCATTTTTTTCCACAGAAGCGTGACCACTGCTGCTCCAGTGTGTAGGTGGTCCTTCACTAGCCCTTCAGCTGCACTGCATTACATTACAAGGACCAGTTGTCACGCCTGTCATAAAAGGAAAATGCATTTGGTCATCACTACAAGCATAATGAGTTAAAATATAATTACACTTATGAAAAAAACAGCTTAATGGAAAACGGGGGCGATTGTCATGTTTTTACATGCATATAATGATGGATTCTGCATGACTGCCCGACACCACAAGCGTGTTTTGCCTTGGAGATGTCACCACATTTGCCTACATAACATGTGATGTTAAGTCAGCTGTGAAATGAGCCTGTTTGCCTAGCGGCGCATTAGCAGCATCAAAACACAACATTCCTGAACACAAAAGCAGGAAGACTGGGATTGTTTGACTGCAAAACACGGCAGACTCCCATTAACGCAGTGTGTGTTCCTTGATAAAACACGCCAAGGTCACCCAATCAATGTGGTATCCACAAACTGGGGTAACGCAGAGGTGAATGGAATTCTGCTCTCAGCTTGTGACCTGGGTATGGATCAACCTGCCTTTCCTGAGTAAAGCAATACCAAGAAGATATTTTTAGTCCGGAACAGGCTGTTTGAATTATGGATTTCTTATAGCCAGCAGAGTAGTCCTACAAGCTCTAGCAGATTTAGTAGTAATGATTGTCCAAAAACTAAAAGGCCCTCTAAAAGATTTTCCACGGAGATGTCCCAGAGCTAGTCACTGCTCCGGTAAAAAAAAAAGCCTTAGTGGATTCTTGGTTTTCTCATCTACTGGCGATTGTTTGAGTTTCAGTCAGGAACAGGCCTGTACATGTAGAATATCAATGAACAATAAATTGTAGTAATTCAACCAAAACGTAGGCATACCGGCTCTGGGAACAGGTGGAGATGTCATGTAGATCCTTCTGGGATACTGGAGGCGGGATCCGCTTTTATTAAAGCCGAGGGTGTGTCGGATTTCAAGTGGATGAAAAAATGTGGAGTTGAACCGTAGTAATGCTGCTGACCCCGGACCCTTTCATTAGAGAGGACACTTCACTTCCCTCTGCTCTGTTTGCTTGTGACCATGCTTTGGTTTGTTTGGGATGTAACCCTATCCTGACGGAGGACATGCTATGTGCCGGGTGTCCTCTTGACTCTCCAGCCCGCCCCAGACCAACAGATATTAACACGCCAACATATCATTCCCAGGACCCCCTCGCCATGTGCCTCTGATGGGGTTGAAAGACCCTCACTCATATAAGGGAAGGGGATCAGCTGTTTCTAAACAACTTCTCCAGCCCACCACGGGACGTGACCTTCCTGGGACTCGTACCTTAGTGAGATGACAGAATCCCCCTCCTCATGTTGGTTCACACCAGCGTTCCCCTCTGGTTGATACACTAATGCACTGATCACAGAGTAAACCTCCAATGGCTTCTATATAAGGCTGTGCCTGTCTGCATGACACCTCGGTGGTCTGGACAGCATTAACATCAACATTGACTTATAAGGACGAGCGCGGCAGATTAAGAGGAATAAGGGGTAGTAGGTATAACGTTTTAACAGACATTGTGACTCACCATCCTCAACATTGTTTTTTAATGTTTACAGAATGTGACACAGTGACGCGCACTCGGCTGAAGAATTGCACATTCTTTTGAGACCTCCAGGAGTGTATTGTCCATCAGCCTTGGCTAAGCATAGTCTGGACAGGACATAAAACACAATACATCAGGAAACAGTCAGATGTGAGATAGGGGAGAAGTAAGCTTGAGCATAAAACAACACGTTAAATGGTTTGGATTTAGTTTAGTTTACTATATGAATGGAAAAGAAATCAGCAACTGTATATAGCGTTGGCGGGCTCTACTGAACGACACTGCATCGCTCGACTGTGTGTGAAAATGTGTACTTCCTCTCCATGACAGACTTGGCCTCAAGGAAGGAAACGACAACTTTACACAGAAACATGCAGGAAATTGCATTCAAATGTGTCATGTGCATAATCTAGGTCTGGTTAGCGCTCGCTAGATAGATTTTTGGTCTTCACACTTATCTAAGTGTGAAGACCAAAAATCTTGTTTGAGGTGAAACATTTTGCTCCATTGGCCGTGTGTCTTATAGCAAACATGTGAAAAGCGACATTATAGGAAGCCATTGTTTTCTCCATCAACCGTTATTGTTGTTGCATCAATCTCTCCCGGGAGCTTCTTTGTCAGTGGAGGAAATATATGTCACCATTCTCCTGATGAAGTGTGGTGTCTACTGCTGCCATTAACCATTTATTACAATGGGGTTTCTCAAGTCACAATACAAGTGGAGAAAGACTTTGTGTATAGCTGTGTAATGGAGGATTGACCTGCTTCCATCGCAGGACTAACACATATTAAGGCAGTTTATGTGTTTAAAGATGCAATAAGTGATTCTCTAAGTGATGCACCAGACTACAAAACCAAAAAAAGATCATGTTTATGTCTACGTGCAAAAACTGCGACATGTCTATATTTATCTAACCATTTTAACTAAGTGCAGATTGCTTTTTTTGCCGTGGGAGGCTGGGTGAGACTGTGTTTCCATATGCATTATGTCAAACATGCATGGCCGAGGGAGTGGGTGTGGGAAAGCCACAGCGGCAAATTGGAGGGAATGTGTGATTGTGTGTATGGGTATGTGTGTGCGTATGTGTGTGTATGCATGCGTATGTGTATGTTTGTGAGAATGAAACAATACCCTCAGGCTCTCCTGTGGTCACACTGATTCACTGCCCTCTCCTGCTGTACCCCCAGATACACACACTTTACAACCGCATTCCTTCACTCCGAGGCCCCGCAGCCGCCCCGCAGCACGCCCGCCCCAATAAGAAAACACAGGAGGGGGTCAGGGGGCACACATTACTCTGGGAGACAAATAGGCCATGCAAATAAAACATGACACCCTTAACATTGGATCTGAATGCAAAAGTGTTCAGCTGGCCGAGCAGACACGTCTTGTTCAATGGGATCATTCAATTCAAACATTCAACAAACACTGCCGTTCACATGTTTTCACTATGAAAGGTTTTTGACCTCGTTTGTGAATCAACCCCTCTGTGGGTCATTGCACATTTTTAGTTTTTTCACCATCTTAACCTGTGCTTCTCTAATACCAGCACTGAGAATTAAAATAGGATTTTGTCATACTATAAGCCCACAGTGTACCATATTTCCCCGTCTTTGGGTCTTGTGGTTTTAGTCTTTCTTTGTCATCCTGGCCGCTCTCCCTACAATGATCTCATCAAATGATGTCAAGCATTTTACGCCACCTTTAAAAAGTTGCGTTTTTAAGCAAACATGTGTTGAATGAGGTAGGACACAGACACTAAATGCTGCATGAAGCACATAGTGGCGGGTCAGAGTTGGTGTTTTGGGACACTCGTGTGTGTTATGGGGTGTGGAATGAACCTCTTGGAGCTGGCAGCCGGGTCGTATCCCCCCAGCAGCTCGCATGCTGCTGCTTTACTGCTCCGCTCCCTGAGACCGATTAGCGGATGCACATAAAACACAACTGCTCATTTTCAGACGTTTTGTTGCTGTTTTAACAAGGTAACTGAACAACGGACACTATTTGGATCATCTTGCTCCCCACACACGCTGCCTCAATTTGTCTGAGCTGACAGTAAAAGCTCGCCCACAGAGAGACAGTGAAGAAATACAGAAGAAACCATCCCACGGGTTTGTTAGTAGAAGCAGAAGGGTGGATGATACTTGTCTCGTAAGGACGCATCGGGGTGATTTCTCTGTCTAAAACAATCATATGATTCACTCGGCTGCTACGTTGCTAAGCGCTTGTGTGGAAAACAATGGACAGTCCACTCAGTAACTTGGGCCGGCTCAGGGGTTCCACTCCTTCATGACAAATCTGTCATCCAGTATGCAATGACTGAGACTGTCTGGAGTCATCAGCAAAAGCTCACCACCCTTCCTCATTCTACACAAAACACACAGAGAAAAAGGACTTAGAAGTTGAGTGTGTGTAGAGTCTGTGTGTGTGTTTGTATACGAGTAAGAGAGAGGCAAAAGAGTAGGACCTAGTTGAAGCAGGAAGCCCAGACAGGCCTTTACATTGGAGGAATTTCCTGTCTGTTAGATGTGTATCACTGCATCACTACAGTTGAGGGAGAGGGAGAGGAAGAGGGAGAGGGAGAGGGAGAGGGATGAGAGAGAGAAAGAGAGAGTGAGAGGGAAGGAGGGAGGAAGGAAAGCTGGCCTTGTATGTTTTAAAGGTATTTCGAGACAGGTTTCAGGCTTAAGGTTTAGATCAAGAGCATGTTCTGCTGTTTAGAGCCTAAGCCACAGTAGCCCATTCTTCTCAAACACTCAAACCATTCAGAATTCAGTTTCACCACAGTATGAGCCTTTATCATATAAAGGCCAAATTTTCCACTATTACCTCCAATTTCCTTCCTCAACATCTCCGGCTAAATGAATCACAAAAACAACACATCCAAACTGATAAAGGAACAAACAATCCTCCTTTCGATTGTTGTGGCCGGCTTGTGCGTGTACAAACCGTGTCGCCTTTTGTGACCGTTATTTGCTGTCTGTTCCTGAGCGGTAAAATGGCGTTTATTCTGGGACTTAAAAGGCCAACAGTTGCTTAATGGCAGCCATCAGTGTAGCTCTCCACCCCGCCCCCATGGAGTCCATCACTGTCAGCCCGCTGTTTGTGTTACAAAGAGAAATGAAATGAGGGTGGGGTGGAAGCCAGGGGCTCGGGGAATAAGGCCGTTTTGAGTGTGAAAGATAGATGCGCCGATTGATTGCTGAATTAGAGTTCATAACCGCCTTTACTTTGAGCTTAAAACATTTAAGGAGATCAAGAGCTGAATATAGGCACTAGGTAGATTGGCAGATGAAGCGATGGAGGACATACATCTCAGGACATACATCTCATTTGTTTCACATATTTAAAAAATCCTTGCAGGGCAGTAAAATAAATTGAAATCTTTACTGCCCTGCAAGGATTTTTTAAAAATATGTGAAACAATTGAGAAGCAGTTCTCTGAGAGTAGCGGTTCAAGCCTCCTCGTCTAGATATGTGTGTCAAGATAATGTCGCTGACTGGCCTTTTGGGCGTGCTATTAATAACTTGCTCCACTATATAGAGAGACATATGTACAGTTGCCTGAGAGGAGGTGCGTCTATATATGTATGTGTGTGTGTGTGCGCGCGCATGTCTACGTGTGTATGTGTTTGCATGCACGTGCATATGCCTGCATGTGCATGAGTGCCAATGTGTCAGACCTATATTTATAAAAGCTGGCCAGCTGTGTGGAGTTCTGTGAAATGTTCTATAAGTGTTTTGTTGCACTTCAAATCTGTTGCCATAGTGGCCCAGTGATGATGTCAAAGCGGAGGCATTGGAATATCCACACCCCCTTTTCAACGGAAATCACAGTTGGAGCGAGATGGAAAATACCGAGCAGTTATCCAGACCCAATTATGCATCACAGAAAGCAGAACAGGCTCTAGCTTCACACACAAAAAATGCTAACGGTCCTGGCTTGTACGTTACATTGCTACTGGATGATACTCAAGCACACCCGCGTGCACACACACACACACACACAGAAGGAAAAGCAGAGGGCAAGACACCAAATAAGTACAGCTAAAACTTTTTTGTTGAGAAACATTTGTGCTGGACTCTGGCAGCTCTTGTGTTCTCTGCAGAGGTCAACTGTTGAACAGTCTTATCCCTGTTAGGTTAGCTAGATAGATACTAGGCCAAACATGAGTGCTGGGCAATGCAATCAGCCAGGCGCTGCAGAACAGTGTCACTGGCTAAGAGTCCATACCAATCTTATCTATCCCCAAAGCATTTTACTTGCCTCCTCTGACTGACCTCAAACTTTTGATTCTATGTGGTCATGAGGCCATGAGGCTGTGCATAGATGACTATGACGACCACCCATGACCACCTTTAGACCTTGGTAAACTCACAAATCAAGGCGACATAGGCAGACATATCTATAATTTGAAATTTACCAGTTTGTTTGTGGCAGTTGTATGCACCGTAAATCAACTCGAACATTTCACAGATTTTTGCTCTGAAAAACAAATCACTCTTCAAATGGGAAAGTTTGGACTCCAAATCATTTTGATGGTGACATGATCTGGTTTTGGATGGCAACCACTCCTTAAACTCTCGGTTTCAGTCATCTGCAAACTCATCACGTGTTCAGCACGTGATGAGCACTCCAAGATTAGGGCTTTGAACTGTCAAGTTGCCCCCAACAGCTGTGAACTGGCCTCCAGACCAGACACTCTGGATCACTTCTGTCAGTCTATGGCTGGATCCACCTCTTTCTATCGGGTGCTTACAGACCAGTTATAAATATGAGCAACACTTGACAGAGAGGTCCTATGTTGCTACTGCCACACAGCCAAATTTGGCCCCTCTGTTCAATCCCCTTGGCTTGAAGTGAATCAGCTAAACCAACAGTCACTAATTCCAGCCAGCCTGGAGAGCTTTATTAAAGGTCTCAGTTCAGTGAGTAGTTGCTTTTCGCAGCCTAACCACTTTCCAACTGCGTTGGTCTCGTGTGACTCAGAAGCATACGAAATCTTCCCACACCCCCAAGAGCATCAGAGAACATCATATTCCCAAATCAGATCAACGCTGTAATTAGTTAGGAACACATATGGATCACACATTGACTTGGTCTTATGCTGTGTGATAAAGGTATAATTAGTGTGGAGTTATATAATTCAGTAAATGTTTTATTATGACACACTAGTATATGTGGGACATTTTTGGTTAGTTTACAAGTGGAACAGTGATTGTTTCTATTTGGCAAAGAAAATATGGAACTACAAAACAAGCTGATGCAAAATGTCAACTCTATGCACGCAACACGGACTGATGGTCACATAAAAGGACCTGAGTTAGGGCTACCAGTGCCCCCAGGAGACGAAAACAATGCTCATAACAGCCTGCATTCCTGTCTTATCAGCCAAAACCTTCAGCACTGATAAAGACGAAATAGCCGATTAACCTGGACAACAGGGGCATGTAAATAACCAGCCACCTTGGTTGGAGATGTGCAGTTTCATTGACCCTTCCTTTGCCTTCTGGCAGCAAAGGTCAAGATAATTGTGCCATAAAATCAACAGGGGATTTTGGATCCATTGTTCATTTGGTTAATAATCTTGGTATCACCAGTGATAAGCAGCTCTCTAAGAACTCAGCTACTCAGGCCAATTTTTTTTTTTTTTACATTTGTAAATCTTGTACTCTGAGATAGCCATTATGAGAAGAGTCCTCTCTCAGCTTTTTTTGTGAATCACAAGCTCCACCTCTAAAAGTTTGTCACGGGGTCGAGGAACTCCCTACTCCGTCGATTAGGTGAGCAGAGAAGGCGTTGTGAAGAGGAGGGAGAGACAGAGAGAGAGAGAGAGCGAGAGTGGTGAGGACGCCGAGAGAGGAGCTGACGGAGCATTTATGAGATACTGCCCAGTTAGTTACAGGGATGCAGTTTAGTTAGCCGTATTCAACCACTGCTTCTGGGGGATCTGCGGCTGCGGATTTGAAAGCACAAAAGTTGGGACATTTTCACCATTTAACGCAAACTTTAGTGGATTAATTTATTTTTAAGATGGAGTTTGAACGATTCCGCGCAAAGACGCCGGGAATAGCAGCCCCTGTTGCCCGCACGCTGCTGTGTAGTATCGGGCTTTTACTCACACTGTCTCAGCCTGCCTGCGAGGCGTTCAACTTGGACGTGGAGAGCCCAGCTGTCTACAGCGGACCTAACGGGAGCTACTTCGGATATGCAGTAGAGTTTTACTTGGCCGATCCTGCGAAGTGAGTTTCTTTTTCCCGTAGCAATCTGTTTTGCAAGTTGTTGTGAACACGGGGTAGCAAATAAAGTTGATGTCGGGATATTTCAGCAGTAGGCAAAATCTGAAAATTTGTGGGGGGGGTTTTGGCACTTCGCGGTGGCCAGTTACTACACAAAACACAAAAAAAGTTTCCACTTTATTTTATCAAGGAGTTTATAAAACTTTTTTACAGGTCCTCGCTTAAAGTCACAGAGTGGGGTTTCATTTAGTAACGGTTTCCATTCATTCGTGGGATGTTGGTTTGGCCCTGACACCAGATCAAGTTATTGTCTATCTCTTTGGAGATCTTTACGCACAGCGCGCACGCCCTCGGTGCGCATGCAATTCATTTTAATTGAATATGCTCGGACGAATTGCATTTATCCGCTCAAAGGCTGCCACTAAACCCCGTTAAGGTTAAGTCCTGGCAGTGCCAGTAGAAAAGAGTATCCATTTCATTATCTAAAACGAATCACGGACAAATGCGAAAAACTTCAAATCATGATCCTCAAATTCTAATCTCATTGCCCCACAAAATGACATTTAACCCTGACCTTTTAATCTGCCTTGAAACGCCCAACAAAGCTTGTTAAATTCGTCCTTTCACAGTCACATCTTATTGGTCTGAAATGCTCCAGCTGACTGTGAGGCTGCTTGGCACAGTAGGGATGTTGCTGTGACTGTCTCAGCCTTGTGGCATGTATTGGCCCCATCAGTCCTGTAGGCTTTTGAGATCAGTCATTATGAGGGGCTTAAACTGATGTCATGCTTGTGGTCAGGTATAATAACCCAGTTGACTGGGGAGAATATAACAGTGGCGTGATACAAGGTGTCCTGACTGTCACAATATCATGTCCAGCAGATAACAACATCTGGTCTTTGTATCACTAAGGCTGCAGCAGAAAGGGGACGAGTTAAGTTAGCTGCTTGTTGTGTTTGTGTTGGTATTCTGTGGCTATGTCAGTCTGTCTCCATGCCAGCACAGTACATTTTGGTCTGCCTTGGACCTGACCCTGCAATTGTAATAATCATTAACCAAAGATTATGCACCCAGGCTACGTTTGGCTCCGACACAATCAGACTTCCTGGCTGAGTTTGTGTCTGCTGAGCACCAGCGGTGTCTCGTCCCACTGTTCAAGCCAGCCAGCGTGCTGGGATTTGAGAAAGGGCTTTGTGCCGAGTGGGCCGCCAGCAGCTCTAGTTTCCCTGTTTCTCCTCCCCACTTCCCTGGGTAGCAGACACTCAGACATGGGGGGATTTCCCCCCTCTTTCCGTGGCCCTCGCTTTCTCTTTAAAGGCCTGCTGTTATTAGTCTTCATCTCTCTGCCTGGGAAGCAGGGCTTCAGGAAAGCGGTATGATTTAGGACGTGAAGCTTGCAGACACTGAGTCAAAGGAGAGCATGTAAAAGGCTCCCCTCTCTCTAACATCCCCCTCCTCACTTCTTCCTATGCTGATGTCATTCTGCAGGACTTTTAATCCCTCCATCCCCCAACCCTTCCCCTACTGTCTAGCGTCTCCCCATCATCTCTCGCCTGTCTCATTAAGTATGAGATAGAGTAGCCGTCATCTAACTGATGACTTCATCTGAACTTTCTAGTTGAGATGCCATGGTTATGGAGGAGGAGATGAGACAGTGGTTTGTATGTGTAGAGCAGGGATAATTCTTAAGTGCAGCTTCCTACAACCTAGTTCCCTGTAATTTTCTTGTAGATAATATGTGTTCAAAAGTCAAATGTCAACCCAAACAAAGAACGAGAGAGCAGATTTAAGGCTATACATCATCGCTTTATCAGCAAACCACATGTATCTTCCACATTTTTCACCCGTAGTTTTTTGGAACCTGACACATCAAACCATTTCAATGAACAGAAAACAGACATGAAATGGATTTCTCTTATCTCTTGTGTTTGCGGTCACATCATTATTGCTCACGTTGTGGAGACATGGGGAGTGGGGGAGTAGCTGGAATCCAGGGGTGAGGTCAGCTCAGGGTTTCATCTTGTCAAGATGAGCTGACGCAAGATGTTCAAAGCACAGCTCCAAGCTTATGTTTTTTTTTTTTTTGAAAGACATGAAATATGGCAAAAGGTCTGTTCATCACTAATTGAATTCCTCTGGTGCTTTGGCAAAATGAGAATGATGAGATCTAGAGACAAGAGTAGAAGACACTTGCCCCATCCACATCGGTCCCTGTAAGGCCTGCAAATACAAAGGCTCACTTTCTCCCACTTTGACACTGATCCTTCACAATAAGTTTATATGTTCGTGTCTGCCATGTCCCCCGGCTCAGTGTAATAGAATTAAGTTTGGACATTCGCGACAGACCACCGTGGGAGAACGCCTGGGGATAGGGTCTGTGAACTGTGTGTGATGGCTCTTGTCAGATACTAGAGAAAGGAGAGAGGATATATGGTCTCCCGTTGTGTGTGGGTGTGTGGGTGTGTTTGTGTCTTCCCAACATGGCTGTGGTCTATGAATGTGACAGTCTCCACAGCGCCGCTCCACATCCTAACCATGTTGGGAAGGACTTCTGGGTGTTGACACTCTCCTCAAACACTAGTCAAACAACAGTAACTCTCTCCGCTGACTTTTCCTGGTGCCAGGTAGGGATAAGGGAGTGGATCACGCCCGAGGAGTGGATCACGCCACAGGATCAAAGGTCAGGGGCTGTAAATAATAACAGACCTGGCACGTGGTGTCTGGAAGGCTTCTGATGCTGGTCCACAAGTCAAGACAATGGCAGCAATAGGAAAAAATGGTTTGTGGATGGATTGCGTTCTAGATCAGGGTGAGGGAACACATATTTGGACACTCTACTCTCAGCGCCTTTGTTATTTTAACAGCGGGACTCTTCATTCTCATGCACCGCCCTTTTCTAAAGACACCGAATGAGAATAGGTCGTCATTTAAATAGCCATGGCGGTCTGCAGCCGGGGCCCCTCTGGTCTGCAGCTGATGATGGAGATAATAATTTGTTCCATGCCGCCCATCCCGGCAGCATGCGTTTCAGAGGGGTGTTGGCGATCTGCATTCGTTCCCGGATGGCTTGGCCGTGACGACGAGCACATATCGAGGTCATCCAGTCCGTGTAGGTCACTCTCCCGGAGTTTACCCTCTCAAACAGGGTTGCTGTTAAGCTAATATTGACATTGGACCGGGGTCTCTTTTGGCTACTAAAACAGAAGTGTTTTCTCTGTGTCTGCACCACGGTCCCTCTCCATATATGATCAGTCAGATTTCTGTTATTGTTTTCGTTGCCGTCCTTTTGTATGGACCTGTTGCTAAATCAAAGTGGTGTGTTTGGGTTGCTTGTATATTTGGGCTGCCAAGCTATTCTTCATCCAGGTTCTCAGTGATCATTACCCGTCATGGCTTGCAGACAATGGGGCCCTTTGTCTGACGGCAGAAATTGTTTACTGATTTCCATTGGAGAAGCTTCCCCCGTGACTCATTTCTTTCTTTCTTTATTGGCTTTTTGAAAAGCCACTTAGATTTTCTTTGTAGAACTATGTACGCACCTATGATAGTCAGGCTAGTAGGTCGGTAATGTTAGAGTCTGTTGTTGTAGAGGTCAATTGGGATATACATAGCCTGGTGACACGGGCTACACAGTAGTCTGTCCCGGATAGAAAGTCCCTGTCTAACTTTTTACTGGTCTGTTGGTAATAGGGGGTTCACATAATGAGCCTGTGTGTGTTTCACTGGAAAAATATGTCAGTGTGGATGGTGACGATGGTTTTAAAGGGCCCGTGGACCCTGTGTCACGTCTGCTGTAAGAGATTGGGAATGCCCTCAGGATATCACGTCTACTTTGCAGTTGGCCGTCAGGCAGGGTCGTCCTGACTCACACTTTGGTAGATGTAATCTCTCACTGGCAACAGGCCTGGTTTGTTTTAACCTCAGGGTCACAAAATGACTCATTTCTTTGGTAACTTGATAAAGGCTGTCCTTCATACGGCAAAGAGCGAATGACGCCACTGTCCGTTCGTGATCTGAGACATTCTACTGGCTGAAGTTCAACTCAGCCTCAGCTCTCAGTTTCAGGATGAAAATGAGAATTAGAGATTCCTCTGGTTGTTATTGTGTGCATGTAGTTGTGTGTGGGTTGGTGGGGGGTGTACAGACAAAGTGCTCAAACAGCTGCTGTGTTTGGGAGTGGCCAGAGACGTGGTTGAGTGACACCCCCCACCCCCTTATTCTCCCTACATTTTATACAACAGCCTCTCTATCCAGAGGTGTGAAGAGCTGGACCCCCTGCTGTGAGCATTGTGGAGAGGTGTGAACCACATGCAGTTAAACTACCCTTGTGAGGTTTTGGGGTCAGTGGAGCTGTGAATACCCGGGGGCTGAGTTTGTTGAGGCTACAATTTGGTATCAGAAAAATACAGAGGCTGAAACCTCAAGCCATGCTAATTTTTTAAACGCTATAGCTGTAAAGGCAATTGAGTCAAGACGAAGCTGATGTATGGGTTGTTTCTTTACATGGAGTAATTGGAGCAGTCACAAGGAAGAAAGGCTGAAGTGAAACAGTGACTGCAAAATCAACTTTGTCAACATGTTGATCCAATCATCAGTTTAATAAGTCCTTCCCAGGTGTAGAGCAGTGTTGAATTATATGGTCTAAACTGTAACATGTGAAATCGCCTTTGGATGTCAAAATGTTTTTCCTCTGTGACAATAAACAGCAGTGTTTGTAACAGTTTGGTCACCTGGGCCAGCACTTGTAATCCGCAGGCCACCTGCTGCCGAGCCCCAATAACCATTGAGGATACTGCGGAAATGCTTTTGTGGTGACAGTGAGATCAGCGAGACAGTGTGGTCCTCAACAGGCGGGACTGTTTATCTGATCAACACCGGTTTGCGGGGGCTCATTTCTTAACGGCTCCTTTCCAAGTTCACCCTGAGATGTGAAATGTCTATCAATTACACCATGAGTGCATGTTCGGACAGTAACGTATTGGCCTTTTGTCAGAATTTATTTAGACATGAATGGCTCTGGGCCTGTAAAGCATACAGATCCTTTCTTCAGTTTGACTTACAGTACCATCTGATTGTGGTTTCAGCACAGCACAGTAGACTCTCTGTAGCCGGCACACGCCATCCCAGCAGGCACTGCTACTCTCATCATCATCCTAGAGCTCCTGGACAGCAGCACTGAGTGTGTGTCTGTGTGTGTCTGTGTGTGTCTGTGTGTGTATGTGTGTGTGTGTGTGTGTGTTCACTTGAACACTGAGTAGACGATCAGCCGTGTGGCAGCCGTAAGGACTCCAACAGCTTCCGTCTGGCCTTGGCTCTGAGAGGATGCTAGACGATCCGTATGGCTCCATGTGGTCTAGAACGAGTCATCACACGCTGCTAATGCTTCTCATTTCTCTGTCATTCAGCTGATCTCCCTCTAAGTGACTACATATAAAAAGCCAATATTGTTTTAGCACTTTTACATCATCGCTAGGGGTGATTGTTCATTCATCATATTTGTGGAAAGTGTCTTCTAACTGTTCACCTTTTTCATTTTACTCCCTTGGATCCGAGTGAGGATGTTGTTCACCTGGGTTGGGTCGGACTGGGAAGCAGAGAGAGATGGCAGTTGCTGTTTACTTGTATTTTAGTCCGCAACAGTCTCTCCGCTGCCAGAGTCATGGGAGTGGTGGTCAAGAGCTGCCATGGGTTCAGCTTGGGTCGCTGCATCTGAGCTAACAGTTTCCTTCACTGATGTGGAACCACTCCAGTCTTTTAAGTGTGTGATGATGGCGCAGTGTAAACTGTATGGGTCGCTGTACATAAGGTATGAAGGCCA
>CABFOQ010036412.1:0-23814 GCA_900660455.1 Gephyroberyx darwinii | reverse complement strand
GAGACAGGGAGGGAGGGGAGGGGAGAGAGAGAGATAGACAGCAAACCAGCAATCCAGCTAAATAAAAAGACCGGGTTCCTAATTGCCCTGCAGCTATGGTCAGCTGAAAAAACACCGCAGGCCAGAGGATCCCCTTCACCTGGCCGACGAGTTAGAACAGGTGCAGGGATCAAGGAGGCGGATGGGGGTGGAGGATGAAGGGGGTCAGGTGAGGCCCCAGAGAGAAGGGTTTGCAGGTCCTGCTCAGAGAAAGAAGACAGAGCCAAGTTGTTTTAGTTCAGTTCTTGTTGAATTCCTCTGCTGAGAAACTCACTACCAAGCAAAACAGCGGGAATGGAGTGACTCCCAGGACACTGAATTCCAGAGGAGAGGAGGAGAAGGGGGAGGGAGAAAGGGGCAGGGGGAGGATGGGCAGTGTGTGTGTGTGTCTCAACAATACTAAACTCCACTAATCATCAGTGGAATTCAAAGGCAAATGAAAACAACCAGGAGTAAAAGAACATAAATTCCTTTTCAGTCCAGCACTTTGTTTTGATTGGGAACGGTTCTTTGCTTTCCATCTAACTTCCAGCGCTGCACTGTCATTCTTTCCTGAGGGCGTTGCATAGCACCCTTCCTCCTTTCTGGAGAAAACTCATGGTGGGATAGGGGGCTATGGAAGAGTACACACACAGGAGAGGAGAATTATTTGAGCAGATGACAGAATTATAACCTATTTAGGCTTGGTGTTTTTATTGCTTTGCCTCCTATTTGCTTTCCCCCCATGCTGCGCAGTCCAGTGCCTGTCACACACTGCAAATAGTGGAAATATATGTTACTGCTGCTGCTACGTCTAGTCATTCCTGATCAGCTAGAAATGTTTATACGCCGAAAATAATATAATAAATGCAGCACGTGGAGGTTGTGTATTTTGTATCTGTATTCTTTGGCCTGAAATATATTTATTTATATATGTATACGTTGGCTATCTCAAATCATATGCTGTTTTCATAAGGTTTAAAATCGAACGCATTTCAAACCACAAATATAAATGTATAAAATATAAATTCATGAAATAACAATTCGCCTGGTGTGCAAAGTCATTCAACAATGTGTTAAATATGACACAGGTGTCATGTTACACAGCTAATGCAGACATTACTGTGAAAGCCAATGTTGTCAGAGCTCAACTCTTTACCCCAGCCTCATTGAGAACTTATTTTCTGTCCATCAACACCTGCGCTCTTCCATGACAGGAAGTTTATTACCCAGAAATGCCTGATGTCAGAATAAAGTAGGGCAATCACAACTCTGTGCTCTCTCAGCTATGCCGGGGTACGAGAACGATTTCTTCTCAATGGCTTTCAAACTGAACTCCGTCACAGAAGAGAGTTTAATGTTTTTAACTGTTGCATGTCAGTCTGGAGATGTCTGCATGACATGTCTGTAAATATTTGTGTTCTCTGCCTGTTTGTTAATGATGTTGTCACAGGCACAAGTCAAAGCACACAGGCACAAACACACAAACACACACGTGCATGCAAACATGCACACACACTTGCTAAAGTAACTCCTCCCATACTATCTCTGCCTTTGAGGAGAGCAGAGTAGAATCACGTAAATACTGACAAAAGATAAATACGCCATGGAAGATTTTCAGAAGACTGTTGCTGCATGCATTTGGACCTATGGGGTTTATGATGTTTGCTGCAAAGAATGTTGCACATAACTCAGACTACAGTTAGGTCAAGCAGAAAGGCCATCTCATCTGGCACGGCTACAGACACACAGGAGAGTTAGTTGGAATATGCTTTCCTTTATTTACCCAAAGTATTTCACAATATGGACAGACATCTGTACTGGTAATTCAGTTTGATGGAATGGGGAGCATAACTGACCAATGCCTTTCAACTCACCTCTTTGCTCCGTAAAACAGCCTATAGAGTAACTTGTGGGAGTTGAATGTATGCCCTGGAAAAGTAAAGCAGTGGAAAACAATATGTGGATTACTTGCAGTACTCTTGTGACAGGAATCGTGGAAAAACACTGGGCAGGACAGCCAGTTCCTGATAAGAACTATCTCCATTTAAATAGTGAAGCTTTTGAACTGGAGTCATTACATCACACACCAGCACGCTGCCTGGTGCGTGTGTACACATGAATCGTAAAAATACAAATCCAGGATATTGGTTCCATGTGTTCATCTTAATTTGGACTGTCCTTTTCACGTCACTCCCATGGTGATAATTTGGCAGATCATGTGACATCACGTATCTATGACAGTGTATCAGAAGTTGTGGTGACTGTCTTCCAGCTGGCTTCATCCTCTCTCTCCACTCACAGATGGAGCCTACTGTTTATGCTGCAAGCAAATACAGGAAAGACTCATCCTGATAGTCACGATAAGAAAATGGACAATAACCTTGTGGACAAAGCAAAGTACATATGACAGCTGTTCATAAAACCAGACTCTAAAATGCTCAGATGCTAACACGAGATTCTACCACAGTGGAGAGGACAAAACCAGGACAGTTTCCAGATGAAGATTTCATGGATCTGATATCAGTTTTATTTATCTTCAGGTCATGTCAACCTGAGCAGAGTGGTCTATAGTATGGCCCCTGTGCTTGAGCTGAGCGTCAGCATCTACTGGGGAGGAAACAATGACATCAGAGAGAGAGAGAGAAAGAGAGAGAGAGAGAGAGTGGGGGGAGGGAAGGCGAGAGTAAGAGTGAGAGAAAAATGCTGTATTCCAGAAGGCTCACTAGGTACAAATGGAAACAGATTTATAAAACTCTATCCTGCTTCTATTCTCTTCATTCTCACTGGGCACCCTGAAACTTAAACACTCTTGCAGAATATCTGACGTGAAGCTGAAGTCTGGATTTTGGAAAATAAATTCTTCACAGGCTCTTTAAGAACCTTCAGTGATATCAGACAAGAATTGCTCAGTATATTTCTGCCCTTTGCTCTTCATGTGCGTAGTGCAGAATCCCAACACAACTAGTCTAGACAATGAGCCAAACTATTACAAGATATGAAAAATAGTTTATGGAACTGTGATTTTGCCGTGGATTAGTGAGGTTGGATCAGATACTTTTTCCATCCCTTGTGTGCTCTGATTCAGCAGGTCCACCACAGCCCAGTCATCTGGCACTGTGGGACTGGAGCCATGAGTCTGATTAAGCACAGATGTAGAAGAGGTAGTACCAAGACTCCTTTGGAGGCGTCTCAACGTTTTCCCTCTGAGGGCTAAAATCCCCTCCTTTCTGCTATAAGTTAGGGAAGAATCTTACCACTAGCTGCTGATAGCTACACATATACTTCAACACTATACTGTAATGAAAGTTATTATGGAAATAAAATGGGAGCACACTTGCTAGAATTTATTGACGGGATAGCTGCAATGACTTCTCACAGAATAATGCGTTTCCTTTACAGACTCAAAAGGTCTTGAATTGTGGCTTCAAATGGGTTTAAATGGGCCAACGTAGTGCTCCACCCTCATGCTGCTGCGCTAAGACAACTTTTGTGAAGTTCATTTGAAACAAAAACAATCAAAGAGAGCTGAAATATTGCTGTTCCAAGGCTGCTGGTCTAAAGGCCACAAGGTTCAAATTCCACTGGAACGGCACCAAACTAACAGTACTGAAAGCTACTTATGACAAAGGTACTGCCAAATAGTTTTACATCTATTGAATGAAGAAAAACAAAGAGCTTTAGCGCCTATCCCTAGACAGAAAAGAATTAAACTACTCTGCAGTATTTCTATCCTGTGAATATGAATGAATTTTACAGTATTACACGTCATAATACAGGCCATAATGCACCTAGCAACTGTAGACTATAATGTGCATAGCTCTGGCCATTTTCACCAAGGAACTATCAAAGTGTGCACTCTAGTGGTGAACTGTAGAAAAGCCACACTAGAGGCCCATTACAAATCACTGGAGTACAGGAAGACTTTGTCATACTGCAGTTTTACGTCTACAGTCTTTAGTGCTGAATGAAGTGCTCAACAAAACACTGTAAAACAAAAAACTATAACTGAATACAATTATAAGAGTAGGTCACGTAGGATTAAGTGATTTCACACACAAAATACATACTTTTTTAAATGGCATTTATTTAGCTTTCTCCATACAATACATTTAATGTACAACAGCACATATTCTGAAATAACTCTCATTATAAAATAGGGCTTCTACAATCAAGGTACAGTCATAAAATGCTCTGAGGGACAAGACAACAACAGCAACAGTAGAACACCTTCATATAAAGCGCAGGATATTGAGAGAAGTGATTGTATTTGCTGAGCTACTGTAGGAAGCAGAACTAGACCACTCCTCTTAGAGCATCCAACATCCTGCATGGACCCGTTTTTCTCTTGGTTCTGGTTTCACAACTGAAGAGATTCAAAACAATGATCAACACATAATATGACCTATTATAATTGGCGAACATATCATAACTTTTGGTAATATGAGAGAATAAATCAGGCCTTGTTTGGGTACTGAATATATACCAAGGTCAAAGCATATACAGTATTATTACTGCTAATTGAGACGTAATACAGTAGCCTATATTTTTACAATCATAGAACAGTTTTTTGTTTGTGGCTGTAAAGACTGGGTTGTTTTGAGTGTTTTCCTGACATCAAACACTTAAACACAGCAAAAGTATACTGAACTATCACTGAAGCCACAAGAAAACCAGCTTATATCAACATAGTAAACATCAGCCAATTACAGAGATTGATTTTTTTTTTCTGCAGACGTGAATCGGAGCATGTGTGGGCCTATATAGTGTCTATAAATGTGTTTTTAATAGTATACACATAACATTGACCAGCTTGTGTGTTAGTTTGCCATTATGTAGTGCTTCAGGTGTTGAATACACATTATATAACATCCAATTTGTATGAGAGAAGGCCTAGGTACGAAACATAAAAAGATAGTCTGTGTAGAATACAACTGAGAGGCCATAGGTCGCCTCGAACAAACATCAGGAGAGAGAAAGGAGATTTGTCTCAAAGTCTTGAGGTAAGCAATGTGTTTCAGTATAATGCCCTACTGACAATCATACATTTACAATCATTATTCTCTATATACAAACTTCCTGATTCACATACACTGTACTGCTCCTCAGATAAAAATTTAATAAAACTAAATGTGAGATCACATCCGTGATGCAATTTAGGGTGAGGAGGGGATTCTGACTTCATGAAGCCTGTTTAACAAGGTGGGCAATAATGAGCATTATGGCTATTGACGATGGCCTGTTTTCTCCCCTTGCAAACGTCATACATACTATCAACATTCTACAACAGTGCAAATTTTGCTGATCAGCCAAAACACTTGCAAACCCTTGGCAAAATTACATCAAATCACTTTTAAAATGTGGGTAAAGATGAAGAATAGAGATGGCAGTAAATAATAATCTGTTTAGGTGTTGACATTGTACAATTTCAAGCCTGTATATTTATATACATCCATGAGGCCTGCATGTTTGTATTGTGACTGATTTAGGAGTTTAATTCAACTGTAGAGAGTACTGCCTCACATAAATGGAGGACGTCTATGGTGGCACAGTGGCTCAAATGAAAGAAAAAGGAGGTGAGGACCAACCAGCACTCTAACCCACATGGCTCTGCTGGATCTAGGCACCGTTTTCGCTGTTACCTTCTCAGAGGACAAGGTCGAGCTCAATCACCTGTGAAGCCTATCCCATGTCTCTCCAAAACATCCGTTCAACAGTTGCACCACCTAAATGGGTCTCTACTGAAGGAGGCATAATGCAAGTATGAAATGAATGTGCTATAGTAGTAACAGTTTGCGCACTCACTGACACTACAGACTGTAACTGAGACATGACATCAACAAGCTTTACGAAGAGGAGGAGGCTATAGGATGCTACAGTACTAGTGCTACCTGAACATGCTACAGATTGAGACTACAATGATGGGAGACGGTTTCACATCAGCACAAAGCAGGAACCAGCTTTGCTGAGCAGTTCCACCACCCTAGGCCACAGAGCCACTGAAGCCAGATTTGTCCAGAACTAACACTTGGATTTTAAAACAAGCAAACAAAAAGATGTGTTGTTTGTTTTAGGCTAAGTCTCCCTTTTCCCTCGCAAGTTTGATGTACCATTTTAAAATGAAAAAGTACCTTCTTTGCAGCTTGATGGAGCAGGTACTTAGTAAAGCTGGCTTATTGTGTGCGGAGGAAAACACCCCATCTGTAGTCAGTTCCTATCATACAACACACATACACGCACGTTCATACGCACACATTCGCTTGCACACGCGCACAAACCCTGAAGTTAGGAACGATTTCTATCGTCACACAGCACTATCGTTTTGATTATCATTGAGTGAGAGCTGGGATTGCATACTGTACCATACATCTCCTTGGAGAGGCACCCTTCATCAATATCAGCTCATACATTTCACCACACATACACGCAAGCCTGCACACTGTAATTAACTTTTAACTGGTCAAAAAAATTACAATCACATGCTCTATAACGGAATGTATAGAAAGCTCATACCAGAACTTTGACTCTAGCCGGGACCAAGCCAAGCACACAGACTCTGTTAGGAACTATCTACTCAGCTTCAATCATGAAAGGTTGAACAATGTTCACAAGTCAGAGGACGTTCTGGTGGAGTTGTGAGAAATCCTCCTCACCGTCACTCAGCCGCCAGTTTATTAACAAAGTTCTGAAGTGCTTTTATACATAACTATGAAGTTATGACAGCTGTCCCTTTGGAAAGGACTAAAATAGTTCTTTTTAAATTATTTAAAATATATTCCCCCACATTAAGTGGGAGCTCTGGACCTATTCTATCAGACCCCCAGGGAATAGCCCACAGACACCATGAGTGCACCAGAACAGAAGTTACTGGAACCAACAAACACCTGACTGTACGTCCATACATTTGGGACTTGATAAACTTAGAGGACATCTTGTATACCTTTCACATGTGATGCACACACTGTGATGGATACCCATTGTAATAGAGGATGCAAAGCAACCAGACCTGTTAAAACTAGTTGCAGTTGCATTCTACGCCTACTATATCATGTTTCTGAGAACAGCATCAGCTGAGAGATTATAGGGACACAAATGTGCACATTATGGCCTTCTAGGCAGGTATAGTATGACCACAGAAATTTGGCAGCTATGGGTTTGGCTACTAAATCCACAGAAAAGTGAAACAAACATTCACTTTCTTAATGTTTTGTGACATCTTGTATTTCTGGCTTGCATCATTTCTTTGTGACTATTCTATGTTAAAAAAAAAAAACATAACTTCTTAATGGACTGATCAAAGTGCAGCACCCCAGCAGTGGAGGCAGTACAAGGGTTTGAATAGGTTCAGATACCAGGTCCTAGGTCAGGGCTTAGTGGGGTCCTCATTCTAGCTCTCTGAGAGTGAGCCTCTCACATATACACTCGTAGACATACTCGCCAACACGATCACACATGCGCGCACACACATGCACTCTCGGTCTAGCTTAGATGAGTCTGGCCTCTCCCTCCATGTCTGGCGGTAGATCACACACTCCTGTGAAGTGCATTTCCTTTCCCTTGCTTCCCTGTCCCATCCCGGCTCTGGTCCCTCGTTCCCCCAGGCTGGGAGAGGGTTGTTGGGCTTGTGGGTCGGGGGACACCCCCCGGGGGACTCCACTTGACCGCCTCTCTTTCAGGAAGACCTCTAATCGCCGCAGCATCTGCTTGGGGTTCTTTTTGGCAAACAGCTCCACTTCTGGAAGGTTAGAAAACAAAGAAACAGAACTCAACAGTGGGACTAATGCCAGGAACACACTTAACACTTTGTGTTGCTGCGGATTGTGTGAAGAGTTCACAGAGTTTGTTTTAGTTTATATATGCATTATCAAAGTACAAAAAATCCAACACATGCAACACCTTAATCGCAATACAATACATCTGGCAAGAAGGCATTGTTTTTACCTTTGAGTACAAAGCCAGAGTCAGAAATGGTCTTCTGTTGGGTCTTCCACAGCTGGTACAGATACAGATACGTGGCAACGTAGAACTCATTCAACACACCAACCACCTGCTGACGACGATTACACTCCCTGATAAAACCAGAGACGGAGTGGAGTGGGGTTGGCGTAAAGAGGTACTCAGAGAAGGTATTATAAAGAGATATATAGCAGCAGCAGCAGGCAACAGAAATACTGTAGAGGATTGGGAAGCAAAAGGGTGAGCGAAAGGTTGAGGAGTAGTGACTCACTTGGACAAGGCCTCCTCTCTGAGAACTTGCAGAGCGATACGGGTCATGTTGATTGACATCACGCTGAATGGAAAGTTCTGGAACAAATGAATATACACATAAAGGCTTAGGTATAAAAAATAATAACCATACTAACAAATGCTAACAGAGGCCATGTCCTGAAACCTGCTTATTTCTAGCTGACTTTATTGATCCCAATATGGATATTCTCATTTTGTTCATTCATGGTGTTAACTTAAAAGTGGGAAGTGTTTGATTATTGGAAAAAAAACATGTAGCGCCGCCACCCAAAATTATTATTATTGTAGAAAAATGTGTTTACACTCAGCAAAGTAAGGTATCGAAAAAAGTATCCTTTTGGTATCCAAACGGTACCCAGTATAACATACCCTTTGTTCTAACGACAAGCCTTGTGTGTTTGAGTGCCTTGGTATGACCTGGTAATACCTGTATAGGGTGTTGTGATAACTTGTAGATGTCTCTAGCCAATGGTAGAGTCTCTGGGTCCATCACAAAGTACAGAGTATGCATCAGTCCCAGGAAACCAGTACCACGCAGGTCAGTGGCTGGGTCTGTACCTACAGAAAACACAAAGACAGGGGACGCATTAACACTAAGTTGATATCATAAGTGAAACACTATATTGTAAAGAGTAGTAATTCACCAGCAGTAGTGCTAGCAATGCATTTAATGTTGAAGATCTTGGCATACTGTGGGCCCTGTTGAATAAATTCTCCTCTCAGACAGTTTCTCTTGCATCAAGTGTTTTTAATGTAAAAAGCATGGCCATGGGAAGAGATACATACACAGCAAGTGTTATGCAAGTCTTCAACAAAGTGTGCACAACCTTTATAGGGAGACTGTGCTTAACATACACTCAGGTTCCAGCTCAGGTTCCAGCTTGGTAACCCCTAATGACCTTATGGACTGTAACTCCCACACTTCTGGGCAACTGACAGTTTCACACACAGACCAGCCAGTTCGAGGATACCCAGATATCTGATGAGGATCAGGAAGAACGAGGAGTAAACTCCTGTGATGGTAAAAGAGGCCCAGAAACTAATGATTGAAGAGCACAGTGATAAGGGGGGCATTATGCTTCTGCAGTATTTCTAACAGTATTTCTAACAGTATTTTAAAGAAAACATAGGTACATAGTATTTTCTTCCACAGGCCCAATTTAATGAGCTGCCCAACTAAAAATTCCTCAGATTGAGGCCTAAGCCATTGCATTTGTAGCAAAGGAGGTGTGTGAAGGTGTCTGACCCTGAAAGCCGATGTTCTCCCAGTGTGCCCCGTAGCGGGGACAGTCCAGCCTGCTACCAATCAGCCTCTTATAGATGGTCTGGAGGACGCGCATGTGGACTGTCTGGCTGTTGTCTAGAGAACCTATAGAAAACACACGCAAGCAAAGGGGAATATCACCGATTTGTTGGAAACACTCGGGAGCTTTACACCTGGAGGATGATTACACAAACAGGCTCAGCAAGCACACACTCACATTGTGCGATGGCGAAGACCAGATCCCTCTCCTCCAAGAGTTCTCTGTGCAGTCGTGGGGGTCCAAAGAGGAAGTGTGTGATAGCGGCCAGACCTGTCCTGCGAATGGTTGGCTGGATGTTCTTCTATGGAGGAGGAAAAAAAAAAAAAAAAAAAAAGAGGACAAATTGAAATACTCCTTTCAAAAATCTAACAAAAGCCATGAATGTAATTATGAAACAAATCCATGTGTAAATGCAAACTTATGAAACAACTTTCTCTTCTCATGTACTTTTAAGACATATACTGTAGAATTGGTGGGGGGGGACATTTTTACAGGGTCACTCCTCGGCCCATTCCAGGATAAGTTCCAGGTGGTGTTGCAATTTAAGAATGTCTCTCATTTGGATATCATGTTACAATATGAAGACAACTGTGTTATAATTGCAATTTTAATAGTTATATTTTTGGCCTGGCTGAACAATAGGGCGGCCAGATTATATATTTTCACTGCATTTACATTGTTCTATCTGTGGGAGCAAATTGTGTGGGGCCACCGCAGATAAAGGCAACACTGGATATATAGATTTCCCTCTCACATCCACACATGCAGCAACCCCCAACCACCTTACCAGCAACTCCCCAAGGTCTGTGGTCTGGAAGTACTGCAGAGCTTCATTGAAGGGGATGAGTGGGGTTGGGTTTGATTCCTCAGTGAGAGCTGGGGGAGACGCTATGTCAATTATTTCCAACCAGGCAGGCGCAATACACAGTTAAAACAATACACATTACATTCAATAAAATAATCCCCTTCTAGGTAAAAAGAAACCAACTATGATCTGTATCTCACCTGGTTGGACACTCTCCACAGCCTCCCACTCCTCTCTGGCCTTCTCCAACTCTGAATTCTCCTCTGAAGAGAGAAAACACAAAAGGTAAGTGAAGGTAAGGTAAAGAAAAACTAATTCACCCAATTCACCAAAAAAACACACAACACACATAAACCTCACCAGCCACAACACACACAGGGGGTGAGCATCCACTCAGCCAAGGCGCCATGGTGCAACGGCTAGAACCCACCCGGTTCATTCTTAAACCTTCCTGTCTATTAGACCTGCATAATACAGAGTGGCACAGTGACCCTCTGCTTCCTCCCAGCCAGCAACCTACACTCCTGAGGGAGGATTTACCTGCTAGGGCTGCCTGGTATCTAGGATACACTGATAAATTCCTCTGGGAAGAAGAGTGTGAGACAAAAAAGAGATTGTGTGTGTTACCTGCAGGCTGAGGCTGCTCTCCTCCTGCTGCCAGGGTCTGCAGAAGACCATTCTGCTTCAGTGCTGAAATCTGTACAATTACCACACAAGGGGTTACCCTGAATACAAGGAGGACCATGTAGGGTGGAATTGAGATACAGAAAATGAAAATTACTCACTGGAAGGGATCTGAGTGGTGCACTACCATTGGTGTGGTCTTTGACATTATGACTGCTAACCAGTCCATTCATGACCTGAGAAGAAACAAGTTCAAACAAATATAGACTCTTTATAGATAAAAGGTTGGCTGAACAAAAGTCAATTGGTATGGATGAAATAAAGAAAAATAATGGTATATTGAAATCTCATGTCAGTGAAAACTCTAATTATGAATCTTAGCTGTACTCACAGGCTTATGGTTGGAGTGGCCATTGGTGATCTCCTCTAATGGTTTACATTCATGGGATAAACCATTCAGGCCCTAAGAGGAGGGCAAAAACACAGAGCAGATGATTCCGACATGTACACAATATAAAGGCTTCATTGCCCAAGGAGAGGTGCTTCTTGGCCACAGCTTGTTAAGCTCTGAGTTTTTGTGAAGTCTAGGGCAGATCTAGGAAGTTGCATTCACACCATCTTCTTGTCCTATTACCAAATTCCCTGAGTGGGTTTTGAGTAGTGGGTGAATTAGGAAGGCACTTCCTTTCAGAAAGTTGTCCCCAATTATCTCTACATTCAATATAACAGGGGAAATACTTATCCAATTGTCTAATCATATCCAAAAGAAGGAACATACAACTGGGACCAGAGAGCAAGGGGTAATGTTATGGACTGAAACCAAGCTAGGGAGATAAGGGAGATGCCCTGTCAGCTGGACTGGCACCATGGAAACATGCCAAGCAAGCCAGGCAAGAGAATACTGCTAAAACAGAGAGGGGGAATTGTTTACCTTAAGTCCCAAGTTAAACAAGTTTGACAAAACTGCTAAAACATATGGGATCTTAATTGTTTAACATGAAACAACAATACATGCAGGCAAAGGACATTTATCCAAGGACTGAATGAGTGTAATCAATATGGCAACAGTGTACGGTACATTAGTGCCTACTTTCATTTTATTGACCAACAGAGCAGGTGTCAGCTTCAGCTACTGTACTATCTCATTATGCCAAGCTGCTGTAAACCCAAACACTGGACTCAGACTAAATCATTAAAAGCCTGGAGGCCACCGACAGTGAAAGAATATTACCTCAGTGTGTGTTGTGACACCAATATCTTCTTCCATTGCATATGTGTGTGTTTCTTGGTAGGCGTGTTCCTGATCCTGCCCTCTAAAGGCTTTTCAGGTCATGGACCGAGGTGGGCTGGGAAGCTGATGCAAGGACCACCATGGTTTTTGTTGTGTACCTTTTGTAGTGACTGTGAATTTCTATGCTCCTCTTCTTTCTCATATACACAGAGGGCCCAATGTCCAAAGTCACCAGCTTGATTTCACTAAATTGTGTTACTGGCAATAGATGTCATCTAAGTCATGCTCATCATATTCTTCAAGCACAGCCTCTTTTCTTCTGTGTAAAAGTAGTGGGGGTCCAGGTGTTTCAGGCAACAAACGTGTGATTCTGATGGCAACTTAATCTTATTACAGTTACTCCAAAGTCTACCCTTCTGCATGTGTGTACACTGGGTGGAATGTACAGGTGTCGAGAGCTTATTGGATGAAATGGCTATCTGTCAATATATAAGTTTCCTGGAAACCTCCCTCCTTCCTGTCCTCCACAGATCTGCTTGGCCAGTGGGTTTTCTCATCAGCCCCATCAGAGGTACACAGAGGCTGGATAATGACATTGCTGGTCAGGGCTGGGCTCTCCCTGTTCAAGAAGCTTCATTACTTTGACACTTAAGAGGAGTCCAAGGAGCACCTAGGTACCAGTGTAGTGTTGCAGTTCAGTTCAGTTTACTTGCACCAAAGTTGTGTTAGGTCTTCAGCCTCACATGAAACAGCACACATCTAATGTAAGAGCTGTCCGTGTCCAGGATGAAATGGGTCATGGATAGGGCTCTTGTATGGTCAGAGTCCTCAGTAGGGGTTGTCATATGTCCAACTTATCTGGAAACTAGATCAGGAAAACAAATACTCCATAAAATCTCTGAACACAACCCAGCTGTTTATGTTCATGAGCAACATTTTAAGGCAATACAGACAGATCCAATATTACCTACAGTGTAGATGAGGAATTGCAATTTGAATAGAGTTAATGAGTGGGAACAAAAATCACGGACAAATAATGCTGGTCAGAACAAACAGGTCGTTAACAAAAATGCACATGCACAAAAAATGTTGTCCCCTATATTATGACCTTGCTTTGTGATAAAATTATTTTGGCAGGCAACGTTATCCTAGATTGAGCTAAAAATGCTTAAAAAACCTCGCTGCCTACGGTTAGATAACATTGACGTCTTTGGTTAGATGTATGTATTTAAGCATTGCAGAACACAAGCGCAGTGTCGTGACAGATAACGAATTATTAAGTACAGCTTTGACAGATGACAGTTGGCTACTGTAGCCGCTTTGACAGCTAGCTATATAACAGCTAACTGTTAGCAGCCTGGCTCATAGCCACTAAGGTCCTAAATCAGTACAGTAACGCTGTTAGCAAACTAGCTAGCACTGTTTCTGGTAGCAACCCAGTAAACACAAAGACACAGTTAATGCTCTATCTCAATTCTGAATGCGAAGACTTGAAATAAACCGTTGAACGATTCATGTCATGAATGTAAAGTGCAATTAAATATTTCAGACCTGACATAAGAAAATCCAGCTCTGAAGCTAACTAACGGGCTAGCTGTATTGCATTGTATCAGAGATGGAATCTGTTCCACAAACCGACAGCACTACACGGATAAACCACAGCTTCATAACATGCTTTGTGTAAAAGATATGTTAAACATGCTACCAAAAACACTGCGTGCAGCGGCCTGTCTCCGATCATAATGTGAAACATGAACAAATCTGAAACTACCTCAGTTTTTGATTCTTTCTCCCTCCAATCTCAGCTTCCCTTCCCCCGTCCAGTGGCCACAGTAATTTCAAGTGCATCATGGGAATTGTGGTTTCCTGCCTGGCTCTAGGTTCATTACGTCATTGCTCTCGCTCAAATATTGAAGAGCAGGGAGGCTGTATGGTAGAATGACCTCCTTTTCTATCTATTGATTCTTCCAACACACGTAGACACTCTCTTCTTCATCCAAAATTACAGTAGCTTTCTAATTAATGTCATAACAGAGATAAAAACTATATATTCCAAAAAAATTTTTTTTTTAAATTGACTATCATCAGAAAACATATTGGCCTAAAACTATTCTCATTTCTCTCCAAATGTGTTGCTGAAATCATGGACATGTTTGCAATAGGAAATAAAACATGCTTTAAAAGTAACTGAGCTCTGACTGTGGATGAGCTAGAGTGATGTTCTGGCAGAATGGTGTTTATAAAGTTTAAGAATTTGCCTGAACTTCTCTCTGACACAGAAAAAAATCTGATGTTTGGGGTTAAATTGCAGTCAAGGGCATGCAGAATGGATGGTGGATACAGAAAATTATTCAACCAAGGCTGTTATCGGTGCTAGGGTTTCAGTATGACTGCCAGATTGTTTGTTTTGTCTACTTGGTCTTATTACTCAATTGATCTGTGTTTGATTTTTTTCTCCTTTCCATACCTCAACCTTTTTATACTTCTCTTATTACACAAACAGTGGACCAAGGTTTTTGAGTGGTTAAGAGTCACATCTGCTTGCGTTCAGATTTGAAGGATTTCAAGCAGATGTCAATTATTACCCTCTGGAACATTCTTTAAAGTAACAATATTCATTTTGCATAACACAAACCAGCCCTCTGAATGTACTGAGGTTTACATTTTCAGAGTATGTTATGCCCCCTTGCCCACGCTGTATCCAAGAAAATGAACAGTTACAAAACATTTTGGATCAATTAAACTTATACAGAATAGGAAAATGTTACTTGGCTGGCAATAATGGAGGACCGACTTCCTGTTTGGCGTGAAATTCACTGTTAGTTGATCGTGGGGAATGTGCTGCTGGCTCACACCAAACTGCTCACTGCAGGGCTCCTCACACATCTGAATGGCCAAACACCTGCTCATTCTGGCAAACTGTCAGCCCATTGATCAAGGAGCAGAAAGACATTTTTATGGACTCAACTTTTCATGGCTTATAAAAACCCCCTTTGAATTCTCGTCTCCTCCCTGTTCAAGTGGAATATTTATGCAATCGCTGTAAGGACTCCAAGATGAGTTTCAAGTTTTAAAGATTGTGTAATTTTTCTATGGGGTAGGAATTTCTGTTATTTTTCAAATTGTATGTGAACTATTCAGTATTTTATGTGTGGATTACCTCAGTATTTGTAGTTACACATGGCTATTCAAATGTGTCCAGTTTATTTGATTAAGCTCACATGCATCAGGAAAGGAAAGGCCTAACTGCCTTGCCTGCTTTTCCAGTAGTGTAATAAATGCATAAAAGACCATAAATACAAATTATGTTGCAATCATTTATTCACCCAACAGTCATTCTTACCGAAATGCAATGGCATGGTTACAATAAATAAAATATTGAAATAAAAGTGCAATTTCACAATGAAGGGAGAGAAAATGAACTAGTGTGGCAATTATTACATGCCTTACTGCTAATACAGGCTCAGTGCGTCTGCAAAAGTGGAATGGAGTAATGCGGACGAGCACGTTAAGAACAACCAAGGCACACCTATCTGTTAGACTGGTCTCTTTGCTCTATTGTGGCTTCCTCTTCACCCCTTACTTCTCTTCATCTAGACGGATTCACAGAACCTGGATAGAAGATAGGTATCCGGATGAATGACACAACGGCTCATGGCAGATTCGCCTATCCAGTTTTTTTCCATACATGAAGGAAAGAAAAATGCATCTTCAAATATAATAAGACTCAAATCATCTGTGCTTAAATATTTCTAAGATGGTCCAAAGATCTCAGACAAGCATCATATTCATGTGATCTTCTCAATCTCCCCTGGGTGCTCTCATTTTTAATTGTTGTTTGGAGATTCATGAGATTTTCAGCCAACACCCTAGGAGCATGTTGTGTCAGCAGACATGAGCCATCTCCATAGAATCATTATGAGCCATCCGTTGTCTGAGGTGGTTGGCAAAGTCCACCTGCGTCTGAGAAAGCACTTTGTTTATGATAGTCTTTGGGATCCAGCCCTGTGTAAGACAGAGAAACACAGTGATTGATCAGCCCAAGCTTTATTTTCACTCACTATTAGTTACTGTCAATACAGTTGAATGGATTTTTATACCACTCATTGAGGTTATTGTGAAAAAGAGAGTGCAGGGATTTTAATTACATACCTTAAGATCTATACTCAGTAACCAGGTGAACTTGGTCTTATTTGGGTCTTCGGCAGAGGGCTTCATAATTATACAGGTAGGACCATTCTCCGCCCTGGAAAATGTAATAATAAATGTAAAGCATCCATTTTGATTGCATCAGATATTTATCCACCCATCCATCCCTCTATCCATCTATCCCATACATTTTAGTGAAACTGCGGGATCGCTCTGCATCCATCCAACTCTAAGTTCATGAATGTATACATATCTGAAAATCACATATGTGATTCCTCTTGACTATATGACCTGACCCACCTGATCACACCCCTCTGTTCGGGCATGTTGGGGTGCTGAGTGGACATTCCAGCCAGAAAGCAGGTGGACCCTCGGCGCTTGGCACAGCGGACACTGACAAAATCCCGCGGTCCCACCACTTTGCCAGGTGTCTCTGCTGATACCTCATGGGTAACCATTGTGTCCTGGCCAATCTTTTGAAGGATCTGGAGGAGAAGAGAATACAAAAACTCAAATGATACAAAAATGAATGTGTTTGGATAAATACATTTGTATGTGTACATGTAACAAAACAATGCTTCTGGTATTTCCTGAAATGTTTTAACACTGAACCCAAAAAGCTCTTCCTAGCGAATGATATTCATTCCAGCTTCAGTATTCATTCATATTCCAGTTGGCTGGTGTTGCCTCTCACCTTAACCTGTTTGACATTAGGGTTCCACTCCCCCATTTGTTCCATATTGCCCACCAGTTCTCCATACAGACTGTCAGGATGCTGATCCAGCACCACCTCCAGCTTGAACACCTTCCCAATGTCAGGTAACACCTTACTTAGGACTTTGTCACCGTTTGCCTGGATGGGGGAGGGGGGGGTAAAGAGCAGGTACTGTAAGTATTCATTTATTTTCTTTCTAGTTTTGAATAATATACAGCAGATAAAGTCTTCACAAGACGCACATGTGTAATTTCCCCTGCCTGATACCAGCAACTCCATTTTTTGCATGCATTCTTACTTCAGCCAAGTAACCATCAGTCCTGTCTAGATACTCACCGCTACAGTCTCAGTGGTCCAGCCGTCCTGCTCACTGAGGATGCTGATAGCCTTCTGCAGCGCATCCTCACCTTGCTTCACATAGGACATCTCCTCCTCACTGTATCGCTGCTCCTCTTCGATCTGAGAGCCTTCAAGTAAAGAGGCGAGTGGCACAGATATAACACGTCTGCTGACTTCCACAATCATGTTCGTGTATTAACAGGATAAATAACTCCCAAGGGCAAAAAGAGCACAAACAAAAACATCGGCTTATCTATCTGTTTCTCAGCTGAAATGACCTATATTATGCTGCTATCAACTATCATGTTGATTCTATTGTTTACGTAATTCCCTGATACGTAATGATATTTGTATCTGTTAATACGCTGACTCAAATGATGACTCATATGTCTGTATTACAACGATGCTTTCAGCCTGTCGGAGGGAGAGTAACGACTCACTGAGAAGGGAGCTTCTTCTGCGGACATGGCTGATCCAGTTACTGGGGCCTGGACCTGCCAGTCTGTTGAGCTCATGACGAATGGCCACCACAGCATTCTTCCTCAAACCTAGGAGATGGAGAAAATAAGCACAGTTTTAGGACACTGCACATTCATCAAGCAGGAGTACACACTAACTCAGAGCATACATCAAGCAAGGATATAATTGCTTTTTGAGATGGCAATTCATTCCATCATAGCGTTCTGTTTGTGCAGTTAGCCTAACTCTGGTTGGTTAGGTTCCATCCAATACATCTGGAATCATTGAGTCCAGTTAAGAGGAGATATATATTTTTTATGAAGCAAACGATGAGGAATTTGGGTCAAGTGCGCCAAATGCAGGTCTAAACTCTGGTTTCTCTCACTCACCTGTCATGTTCCTCGTATGCCGGTAGGAGATGCCAGCACATAGTTTGATGGTTGCAGGCAACATTGTTTCTGCAGCTTTGGGAGGAATAGAAAATTGTTTTAAAAAAAAAAGTGGAGAAAACAAATGCTAAGGTATAAAATATGTCTGAGTTGAGTATGTCTGAAATAGCAGTACAGTTGCGAGTGCTGTTCAGAGGACTTAGGTTTCTGTCTGTTGAAGTTTGAGTGAGTCTCTTTATAACAGCGCAGCCCACAAGGCCGCAGTGCTATCATCACGTAGATAAACACACACACATCACCTCACTGTTCCAACGACCATGTGGCCAAGGTTGGCCCGCAAACACGACGAGCATGTCTCAGATTCTCACAAACACTGTATCAAATAATGTCCAGTGCCCAGGCTCACTGCAGTGCACGCACACATACACACACACACACACACACACCCACACAGATGGGTCTGTTTCCATACCGATGTGTGACATGGGGGAGAAAAGCCTCTCCTCAATGATGAGAACATGTCAGACGTGTCGGTGAGGGTGCCAGGAAGAGAGGTCACCGGGAGAGACCCCTGAGTGACTCATACATCCGCTAGCTTTATGAGCCAGTACAATCTAAACACTCATAGGAATGTGAGTACTCACACCAACATAAGCACAAAATATTCTGTTCATTTTAGATTTTTTTTTTACATTGTGATTGATGTCTTGTATGATTGATGATGTATGATTACAGGATCTGACGTCAAAGCAATTCTCCACTGTCATCATCAGCGAGTGGACATGGTCGAGCATGGAGAACAGATATAGAAATTGGGTCACCATATTGAGCAAAAGATAGCATGGAGGTGGTTACAGTAATTACAGTGCTATGAAAAAGTAAGCACACGCTCTGAAAAGTTTTGTCTTTTTCAACATATTTGGACATACGGATATTTGATCTTCATTTCAACAATATTGATAGATAAAGGTGAACTAATTTACAAAATAACACTGAAAAAAATCACACTTCACATTTGTACAATTTAAATGATCAGAAATGCAATTTCCTTGTGTGGAAAAGGTCAGTATACCCCTACCTTTAGGTGCACCAAAACAGGTGCAAATTAATAGAACATCATTAGATAGTAACCTGGAGGGCCCTGTCTTATATAAAGATCAGACACCTGGTCTGGTTTGGTCTTAACCATTTAGGTGTGTGGTAACATCATGCCAAGATCAAAAGAGCTCTCTGAGACCCTCAGAAGAAAGATTGCTTATGCCCATGAGAGGGGTTTCAAAGCCATTTCCAAGCAATTTGAACTCAATCATTCCACTGTCCGAAGAGATCATCTACAAATGGAGAACATTTCAGACCACTTCCAATCTATCCAGGCCAGACTGTCCCACAAAATACAGCCCAAGAGCTTCCTGAAAGATGCTTAAAGACTTTAAGAACCCTGGGGTACCATCAAGGGATTTAGAGGTAACTCAGTTGATGTCAAAGTGCATGAGTCAACCATTAGAAAGAGACTGTACACATTTGGCCTACATGGGAGGTCAGGAAAGAAAAAGCTTCTGGTCTCAAAAATATAAATGTACGACTACAGTTTGCCAGACAACATGTGGGTGAACAGCAGTACTATTGGGACAAAGTGCTCTGGACAGATGAGTCAAAGGTAGAGTTGTTTGGCAAAAACTAAAAACTGCCTTTGAATAAAAGAACCTACTACCAACTGTGAAGCAAGATGGTGGGGCATTATTATTATGGTTTGGGGTGGCTTTGTTGCTAAAGGGTCTGGCCAGCTTGCCATCATAGTGTCAACCATGAATTGCACATTGTACCAGAGTACTGGAGGAGAATGTGAGGCCATCTGTCAAAAAGCTGAAGCTGAGCCGAAAGCGGACCTTACAACCCAAAACACTAGACAAAAATCCACAAAAGAATGGCTCAAAGAGAAGAAATGGAGGGTCATGGAATGGCCAAGTCAAAGCTCAGATCTTAATCCTAGAGAAATGCTGTGGGGGGACTTGAAGCGGGCCTACATGCAAGAAAACCTTCAAACATCACACAGTTGAAGGAGTTCGATAAGGGTGAGTGCGCAAAAATTCCTCCCAGTCGATGTAAGAGACTAATAGAAGGTTACAAGAAACGCCTACGTGGAGGTATGCATTTGATGTTTATTTTTGTTTAATAAATTATTGCAAAGTATAATTTTTTTTGTTATTTGTTAAATTTGTTCATCTTTATCTATCAATATTGTTGAAATGAAGATCAAATGTCCAAATATGGTGAAAAAGACAAAACTTTTTCACAGCACTGTACAATACTGTATAGATTCAGATTTTAGGCATTTTACTGACCAAGCAGCTTTCAGTGTTCAGGAACACTTTGACAGGACACATTGACTGTTGTGGAGATCAAACTCGTGACATACTGTGGTAACTGCTCTGTTTTCCTGATTGACCAAAAGATATGGAGATTAGGATTATTCAAAACCAGCCCTGTTGATTTTTCCATGGCTGTTATCAAATATTTCACATTACACAATGCCAATGTCCAAACGGTTTCATTATTTTCACGATGTTGTCTGGATCTGTTGAGCCTTTATGCCAGTGCAATTGAATCACACTTTGGACGTTTTCCCAAGCTCTTAGCTGTGGCTGGAGCTTGCTCAATCATTGAATGATACACCAGGATCTGCTAATAGCATGTTTTGTCAAGCCGCTCACATGTTTTGACAACCTTGCTTACTGGTTCCAACCCAAACCCAAACTATCTAACAGCAATATTGCCTCAACGAGTTGCACGTCAAACATGCACTCAGAGTCAACGGTGCTCATGACCAGTGGAACAGAAACCTGTCGAGAGAAAAGCAAGCCATCTGAATAGCCAATGGGAATGTACAGTGACAAAAAAGAGTACAGATTCATAAATCTCGAAGAGAGATTGAAGTCACCTTAACCTGCAACCTCCTGTCTCTCTGGCCTTCTGCAGAGTTTTCTCGTTTAAAATGGGAACACACAGGTCTAGTACTATCTGCCCCATTAGTGAACCATCACTGTAAAGCTTTTTTTTTTTCTCCCTGAAACAATAAATCAGCACCCAAAGTGGGTCATGGGACTGTTTCTAATGGGTGCCTACTTGACAAGAGCAATATTATGTTTTAATGACTAAAACTAAATTTCTTACATTTCTTAATATCATATCATATCATATATGTCTTTGAAAAGCGATTGGTTTTGTTTTAAGTTTAGTTCTGACTTCTTATCCAATCACAACATCCAGAGAGTGTAATCGGTACTGCATTCTGCTAAATGACAATGTGTATCATATCATATCATATGGTGATACTGAGACACAGTATCTCTCTGTAATTTTCTTTATTATGGAAGCTGGTCACAAAATACTGCTGTATAGTGTGTCTTTCAATAGAGGTTTGTTCCACATTGTTTATTTTTCCATGTCCATAGAGGATAGTAGAAAAAGATCAAGCAGGAAAATGAAGTCCCTCAAATCATCTAGTAATATTTACAAATGAACAAAGAAAATCCTCGTTTTATGGTTCTCTTCTGGCTTCAAGGAGAGTGATGAAGATAGGAGAATAAAGAGGCAGGCATACTGTGGAGTGCTCAGACCAGCACAGGGTTTATTGGGAGTTAAAGGACACAGTGGGTTTGGCTTTCACATGCACTCAGCACCTTACTGTACATCACATTAAGGAGGAAAAGAGAATTCTCTCCACTCTTTTCTCCTCACGGTCCCTTCCTCCTTCCCCTCTATTATAATAAAGCGTGTGCGTGTTGTGTATTTGTGTTTATTTGTTCCTCAATGAAACAAATAGAGCATGACAGTCAGAGAATAAACAAAGTGCTGATGTCTGTGTGGGCATTGTCTGGGAGATCATGCTAACAAGGAGGCACTTCATTCTGATTCAGAATTATTATTTTTTTCATATCAAGTACACAGAAAATAACAGGCTTCTGTGAGATTGGTAAGGGCGATTAAATTACTGCACAAACCAGTTATCATTCCCTCACGTAGGAAAATATCACATTCTTAAACAAGCAGAAGAGAATGAGCTCTTCCTCCCTTTTGATTGGCTGTGCTACTGCAAGAAGGCCACTTCTTTGTGTGGTGTTGCGTGATCCTGGTCTCTCCTTCTGACGTGAATGAGCTGGGGTGATCAAAAACATATTTTCAATAGGATAAATCTTCCATGTAGCTATCATATACCCTGTGTCTTCAGATGATAGTGAGGAGAAACAACAGGAAGACCCTTCAGCTTGGTGAGGAATATTGGAGCACATGTAAATGTAAATGTAAATGTAAGCGGGGCAAAATGTAAAAACCTGGACACCAGACAACAATGGCTATGCAGCAATATTTTGGAAGTGGAAAAGACATGGAAGAGCAAGAACGCAAAATCAGTTTCAGTGACTAAACTGTTCACATCCTTTTCCAAAAATGTATTAAAAAAAAAAAGAGCGGCGTGTGACAATAGTTTCAATACAATAATGTGCCTTACTGGTCAGAGGTAAAACATCTCTTCTGTAAAAACATTTTCATTTGGTGAAGAAACAGCATGACATTTTTTTATATTGTGCAACTTTTAAGTCAGCTGAGTGCATGTGTTCCTCTCCACTCCACGGGGACTGTGCAGAAAAAAAAGAAGAAAAAAAAGAAAGAGATTTCTGTACAGCATATCAATTAGGATTTCAAACTCCACATTATCTCAAATATAAAGTGACACCGTAAACCAAGGGAGAGGGATTCTCGTCTGTGTTGTACAGTATACGATGGTAACATCAGTGGAATGAGGTATGCAGAAGCAAGGGATACAGCTGTCCATACTTACACTTGTCCATGCAATGAAAACACAACACAATTCTCACTATTCTGTGTGTGTGTGTGCGTGTCAGTGTGTTTGTGTGTGTATCTATGTGTGCTTTAAGCAATATGATATGTCTGCAGGCTCATATTTAGAGAATGTATATAAAATGGATCAGGCAACCCACATTCTGATCCTTGGTGGTTCTAAATGACGCCAAAAACTTTCAACCCAACAAATCAACATGACAACAGTATCACAAAACTAAATTGTATCTTTGGCCTGAGTGTATGCAAGGCAATGTACATTGTGTGTTGAGGTTGTTGAGGTGATGTCATGGATTTCATATTCTGAATGTATATGAGTGATCTGAGGTATGGGAGGTGGGGAATAAGAGAGAAGAGAGAGCAGAGTAAAGAGTGGAAGAGTGATAGAGGAGATGAGACATGGAGGGGGACGTGAGGTACAGATAGAGACAGAGATACCAGGAAAATAAGACCAGAAAGAAAAAGATTGAGAATGAGTGAAAAAGGACTTCCTTTTCTGAAAAATAAAATAAAATAAAATCCACCAAGACCCCATCTTCTATTCCCTGTGGTGGTCTTTCTTATACAGTGGATCCCCTGAATATTAGCTTGTTTTCTTTTCTGCTTCATCAACGTCAGTGGCTCTGTTCTATAGTCCAGCAATCCTGAGGATGATACGGTTTGTCTGAATATTTCCA
>CABFOQ010036411.1:0-10633 GCA_900660455.1 Gephyroberyx darwinii | reverse complement strand
GTTTTAGCGCTAAAACCAGCACCTAAATCTGTGAAAAGTTAGGGGTAGTCAAGAGGACTCATAAGTCACTAAGACCAAATCACAAACAATCCTATGCTGGTGTCTGAGTGCCCAAGGACACTGTACACCACTGAGACAATAGGCGATAGAGCCTTGGGTGCTGAGCCTCCTCCTAATAAATGCAATAAAAATATATGTTAATATAATCTGCGATGACATGTATAGCGAGGTTCATTTATATATAAATACATTGTTCATTTTTACATAGGCTAAATACATTGAATGATAGAGAATAAAACATTGTGGTCTAGTGTAGTTGAAAATAATTGGCCTAATGTCCTATTACCTGTGGCAGTTGTTTGTCATTTGAATTCTGCAATCTCTGCCCTTGCCTGAGACTTCAAAGAATACCAGCGTTTTTCACAGTCATCGGTGGTTCTGGACAGAAGTGGGAAAGCTGCATTGATTTCCAAGCATATATTTTCCCACACTTCTTTTTTGGTTTTTGAAGTTATCCCAACTCCAAATTTTCCTTTAATAATGTCCTCCCTTTCATGCACAAGTTGGGCAAGAAGTAAAGCTGTTCTTGCATCCAGTTTGTTTTTCGTTTTCACAATATAGCATCACACGTCTTCCTATCAGCCATGGTTATTGTAGTCTGATCATTAAAAGGCTGCTTATATGCATATCCACTAACTGTTTACAAGATGCCAGACATGTAAGAGGCTGACAACTAGATGAACATATTCTTGACTAGTCAGTAGCCTATATTATTCTGGTTTCATGTAACTGTTCTGTTCATGTTTCAGTAACACTTAGCCTACATTTTTATTTTGAAATCTTTATTTGAATATGGCAACATGATACCTCCTCCTACAGTATTTCTATGATGAAATCACTTACAGAGACCCATCCCCTATCAGTCAATCACTGTGGGCATAGGAAGTAAGCTTGTGACATCATCCATAGCAACTGGGTCAACCTCGCCCTTTCTCTTAGCTTAAGATCTCTGCCCATTCCTTAGTAAGTTGGTCTCAGCAGCTTTTTGAGTAGGTTTTAAGAGAAAACTTTTACTGCTATTTGGGAGTCCTCTTAGTGGTAAGATAAAATATTTTGTGAATATGGCCCCAAATTTGACCTCAGACCCAGCTCTGAAAGCTGTCTGGTTTTGACCACACTAAATGTCTGATTTTAAGCAGCCAGGTTGTGCTAGGATGGAAAGCCAATACTTGCTGGAAAGAAGATAATCTAAGCCTTAATTTGATGTACAACATGTTTGATTTGAAGCAGGTTTACCAGAAATACAGGGGGATAAGTTACCAGAAGGTTCAAAATGAACAGTGTTGGACTCTTTGAAAAGGTCTGAATCTCAGCTTTAAATTGATGTATTACTCCTGTAGTATATTCAGTTGACATCAACTGATGTTCAGACCATACCTCTTCAGGTTCTAAAACTGATGCATGCAAATGAGGGAAACACCTACCACACCGGACACACCATAAAACCTCTCAGCCTCAGATTCAGTTCTCTCACAAACTCCATCACGAACGAACGAAGGAGGACAACTCCTGCAATGGGCGGACGGGCAAAAACTCAGGCGGCAAGACATCAAGAAACATCAAGGAACATCAAGAAACTCAACTGTCCTGCAGCCCATCCCGCAGCCCATCCTGTAACTAAGTTTGAACCTGGCTCGAAGCTCTTCTCTCAGCTCAAGTACCAGATCAGCTCCAGAGTGAATCTTGCAGAGACGGCCGATTGAGTTCACTCCACCTGATCCATCTGACTACGACACCAAGTCAGAAGCCAGCTGCTACTCTCTGCTTCCTGAACACCGTGAGTCAACACACCGAGCTATCCCTCCTCTGTGACTCCGACGGACAACGGCCACCGGACCGCACTCCACGACGGCCCCCCTGACATCGACTGGTCCAGACGTGAGTGTGTTTACCGGTCTACTGTGGTTACCAGAAGGTTTGGACAATTTCCTGGGGGACAATTTCAAGGTCTGCCCCTGTTGACCAGAATTGAAATCACCTTTACGTCTTTCTCTCTGCTGACCAAATCCTCTTTGTTGTCCCTGTTGGAGTGAGACCGCAGCAAGTATGCTTGCCATTTGTGTCATTAACCCATCACTTTTCTTTTTAGTTTTGTTGTTGTCTGAATTTCATCCTATAGTTTTCCTTCCCAAACTATGCACACTAATTTGAACTGATGCTGGATGGAACTAAGCAGACCATTTACATAAGCTGATACTAAGGCAGCTAAACCTTCACCTGCCTGGAGGCCAAATTTTTTTTGGACTCTTCTTTCAACCTATTGCAATAATGTTGTGGTTCTTCAACTTCTCTCTGCTTAGTGGCGTGTATTTTTCCCCAATGTGCTTTCTTTGGTACTGCTTCTCTTAATGCTGTTACTAATCTGTCCCAAGCTGTTTTTACTTCATCATCTCGCCATGGACCATAAGGCAGTTGTGCCTTTTCCCTTACAATTGGCCAATTTGCCAGTCAATACTTGTAACAGTCTGGTGTGGGTTCATAACAAGCATTTACCATTTGGAGCTTTTCAATGAATTTCTCTGTTTCATCTTCTAAGTTTTTCTTTAGAGACAGTTTTTGACTCACTATTCTGATTTCCCATTTTAATATTTTAAATATGTTAGTACTGTATATAAAAAACAAAAACAAACAGTCCAACTTTGATGAGTGATTCAATTTTCCATTCCACATGCATAAATGGATTTTTTATTTTATTTTATTTTTTTAATTCTACCATACCAGTATCCCAAATATTTCTTAGACCACTTTCTCCTTAGTACAATCAATGGTTTGTGAGAAATTATCTCATTACTCTAAGGTTGCCCTAATGATAACGGAAGTCTGTGTTGATCGCGTTTCCTATCCTCTTATTGCTTAGAAGTCTTGTCTTGTGTCAAATTTTCCTTAGCTATCTTGTTTTGATAATCTGTCAGTAATTTATTTGTATTTAATTAATTTGTTTATTTTCATCTTGTCTTGTCCAGCCATATAGATATATATATTTATTTTTCCTACTACTTATAGAATGCCTGATTCTATCTTTTTTCTTTCTATCATGACATAATTAGTGGTTATGTATACTGAGCAAAAAATGTTTTTGCTCCTATTTTCCCCAGTTTAAGTAAACAATCCCAGATTTTTTTCTATGCGGTCTAAAAGCTTAATTCTCTCACAAATTCGCCAACATAATCCAGCTATCTGACAGGTGTGACATAACATGCTGATAAAACAGCTTGATAATCACACAGGTGTTCGTTATGATGGGGAGAATAAAAGGACACTCTAAATGTGCAGTTTTGGCTGCACAACATCATGCCACAGATGCCACAAATTTTGAGAGATCGTGCAATTAGTATGCTGATTGCAGGAATGTCCACTAGAGCTGTTGCCAGAGTATTGAATGTCCATTTCTCTACCATGTCTGGTCGTTTCATAGATTTTGGCAGTATGGCCTCACAACCGTAGGCCGGTGTGACCACACCAGTCCAGGACCACTACATCCAGCTTCTGCACCTCCAAGATCGTCTGAGACCAGCCACACAGGCAGCTGTCAGAAACCATTTCAGGGAGGTTCATCTGTGTACTCGACGTCCTTACCAAGGTCTATACCTGAGTGCTGTATGCCGTATGCCGCCTTAATCATCGCAGGTGGAAGGCAGCGAGTATGGTGCCGTGAGGGTGAACGGTTTGATGATGCCAGTGTTGTTGCAAGAGTGGCCCATGGAGGAGGTGGGGTTTTGGTATGGGCAGGCATATCATATGAACAAAGAAGGCGTGTGCATTTTGCAATTTGAATGCACAATACTGGGATGAGATCCTGAGGCCTATTGCCATACCATTCACCCGCGACAATCACCTCATGTTTCAGCATGATAATCCCCGATCACATGTTGCAAGGATCTGTACCCAATATCTGGCAGCTGAAAATGTCCCAGTTCTTCCATGGCCTGCATACTCACCAGACATGTCACCCATTGAGCATACTTGGGATGTTCTGGACTGGTACATACGACTGCATGTACCAGTTGCCACCAATATCCAACAACTTCACACAGCCATTGAAGAGGAGTGGGACAACATTCCACAAGCCACAATCAACAACCTGATCAACTCTATGCAAAGTTTTGGGGGCATCTGTGACCAACCGAGGCATATTTGTGGCCAAAATTATGTGAAATCAATAGATAAGTGCCTAATAAATAATTAGTTGATGTGTTTCCATTTATGGACTTCAGTTCAATAAAATCTTTGAAATAGTCCAGTGTTGCGTTTAAATCTTTGCTCATACAGTAAGGAGTAGAGTAGCTGTAGTTCAGCTGCTGGTCACAGTAACTTTGCTAAAGGAGTTTAGCTATAGATCTCACTAGTTACACTATATACAAAGGAAATTCATTTCTCCAGTGGTTAAAATGTTTCAGAATCAGTACTCTGAACATTTTTGCCATTTTTCATAAATCTGAAAACCGGTGCTCAAATTGGACCACAAACGCGTCAAATATATAAAAATATACCTCTGCTCTGAAGCGGTCTCTGGTGTTCTGTATGGGCTCGTCATACATTTGTCAATCAGGTCCACAGCTGTGTTGACATCAATAGACTGTTGTTGCATGTAGTTTGAGAGAACGTGTTACTGTGTTAACAGAGTATTCCAAAAAACTAGTTGGATTGCTGACATATTGCTCCAAAACTGCATCATATTGGGCCAAAGCCACCACAGTGAGCACGACCAGCCCAATCCCTGACAAAGTGACGTCCACCACAACATTCAACTACTGTACCACCCTTCTGACATCGCCTTGGCCAGAATGGCACGTGCGTTTACAAGTCTACTGCGACTGCGTGGCAGTTGCCCTAGCGACGGAGACGTCGGTGCCGTACCACAAACCAGCTGGTAACAAACTTTCTTGTTGATGCACGTGTAGAATATATTTCAGAAAACCATGTTTCCATGTGACATCTGCAGCTTAGTTTGGTTCTCTGAGTAATCCTTTAATTGTTTTATTATCTCCTGTTTTTGGGTTACTCTTGGGTCAGTCTTACGTCAGCAAATGTCCTCCTTCACCTTTGACTTCTTTCTGTTTTTATTGCTTTATTACCTTAATCATTTAGTGTTTTATTGTTTTAGTGTAGTTGGTTTAGACCTATATAAGCTCCTCTGTAATGTCTGTATGTTGGAGAAGGTTTGCCACCACACCATCACTGATGTGGTCTCGCATTCTTTCTTCCCGTATATACGTATTAAATCTACTAACCGAATTGTTCTCGTGTCTGCTGATGATTGACATTAAGGTTGACGAACCTAGGTTGAAGTTCTAAGACTTCCACCACACACAGGAGATGCAAAGTTAGTATTGAACTTGTGGAAAGTGAGGTTAGAACATCCTGTCACTGCTATCATCTGTCCTTTCTATTCTGTCCCAGAGTCTAACATAAACTGCTCTCTGCCAAGCCTTCCATTGCCACCGCCATAGCACCGCGGTTAGACTCATTACAGCTCAAGTGGCTCTGTCTGTGCCAATATTACCTACCATAATTTTATTTTACTTTATTGTACTTATATTCATCTATCAGTATTCTTTGTGTGTATAATCAGATAATAAATCTTTGTATTTATAAACAACTGACTATCGTGTGTTGATATATATCCTGGACATGATGGTAGAAAATCCCTGAAATTGAGGGCTCACCTCTTTAGATTAATCTACGGATTACTGATATTAAAATTGTATAGTTTTAGGATATCTTTTATACAGCCTGTTGACCAAGTTGTCTGCTGTATAGTGATGTGTGCTTCTTTCCTGTCTTGTACTGCTGCTAACTGCAATTTCCCCTCAGGGACAATAAAGAGACATCTATCTATCTATCTATCTATCTATCTATTATAAAGAGACTATTCTAGTGTAAACTGGTGGTGCTCCTCGAGTGTTAATTAATCAGTTATTGATCAAATTGATTAATAAAAATAATGGGAATTACTTTTCATAATTGATCAAATAGTAAATTATATATTTCATAACAAAGCACACACTACACCAATGCCAGTAAAAAAAATTAAAAAATAAAAATAAAATGTGTTCACATAAGTCAATATACCACAATAACCACTATTCTGAGACTTGGCGTTAGGCGGCTTGCTGACAGAAAGACTACAACATCCTTCCAAAAGCCTCATTCACCTAAATATATCTTTATTCAACAAAATATCAGGCTAAGTAACTACATCAATGCAATCAAGTAAATTCAATAAATTATATCAACGTGAAATCAGTTTGAAACTTGCTGCGGGTACTAAATCAAGTACATGCTTTTCTTCAAAAAGCGTGTATCAAATTGTTGCCACATGTTCATTTGTTTGCACAATTTGTGAAATTGTGTGCACAAAATAATAAAAAGGTACAAATTTACCAAAACGAGGCAACAATATGCATCTTGTATATTCAAATTCATCAAATGCTTGCACTAAATAGACCTCATGCCCTCATTTTGATTAAGTTAATCAAATGAGTGGCCACTCCTGGACTCCATAGTCAGGAGTACACACACACAGGCATATAAAGAAAACATGCTGGTGTTTGATTTGGTAGAACTGATCATATAATTTCCACTAAAGCTGGGTTTCAATCCAGAACACTTTGTAGACAGAGTATAAATCAAATTGTATACATCAAATACTCAGCAAATAGAACCTAGGAGCAACAAGATATGAATATTGTTTTGTATAGTAAAAATTGCTTTAGCTGCAAAGTAGTTACAAGGTGTGAAGATTCTAAATCCAAATTAATAACTAGTATGAACAGATCAATAAAGTGCTGTTGAAGAAATAAAACAAATAAATCTGCCCGTGTCTACATATGAGCCAGACTTTTTCACTCTCACTAAGTCAAGTGGATAGAGTCTATCCAAAAGACTTTCTCTGGATATGTCCAAGTGGCCTGGCAGGCCTTTTGCTGCACTTACCTTTGCTTAAAACAACCAATTCAACAGTTAAGCCAAAGAGACATTATTACAATTTTACAAAAGTGGCAACTACTAAGTTAATACATTCAATAAAAAAGCAAATTTAAAGCTGCATTGCCCCATATTAGCTAGTTGTCCATAGAAAGTTGACTGAATCTTTGCTACTTTCTTTTCTTGCTTGTACATTTGATAAATTTGTACATGTACACCAATAACCCCATCTTAACATGACTATAGAAATTGTCATGTAAATGCCTTAGTCTGATTCTGTTAAACAAACGGTGATAAAATCTGTGTAAGCATAACCTGGTTTACACACTTCGACTTGTGCTCAATCTTTCCATTTATTTGGCCATGTAAACAACTTAGTCTGTCAGTTTTGAATGTGTTTACGTGTCAAAAAGGTCTTACATCTGTACATTACAGCACCTTCTGCTTTCAGCTAACAATGCATCAATTTTTTCTGTAAGAGCATCAAAACAAACAACAAAGAAGACCTCAAACAATCAGAAATCTGACATTTTGTCTAATACTGCAATGGCCACGGGCTGGATCTCATTGTGTCAGGGGGTCCATGTAAACCCAGATTATTGGGGGGGGGAAAATCACATTGCTTCCGATTGCATTACTATGTAAATGTTTTAATCAAAAATGATGTGATTATTCACAGTAACCAGAATATTGCTTGCATTTAAACATACCCAATGATAAGTGCAGATTTTAAGTCCATTTAACCATCCAGTGTGTAGAAATTTAACAGGGCGAACACAAGGTGGATTGGAAGCATTTCAGTGGAATTGGACCATGGGGAATCCCCTGGTACCCCTGGTCTCTACATCTTTAAAATTGCATACTTTTTTCAGACCTTATTTTCTTTACTGGTCTTCAATATGATATACACCAATAGTGGTTTTGCAATATTATCATCAATGAGGCCATATCAGTACAACTGTTAACTATGCCATATTACCAAATTTCAAGATCTTGAAGTACAGGTAATAAGTACTTTCCATATATTTTACATATTTTTCTGGACATTCCAGATTGTGTTGGAACTTCTGCTGATTACCTATCACATCTGAGAAGTGATAGACTGAAAATACAACACTCTTTGGCTCACTACCAAATCACCCTATGGACACTTCCAAGAGTTCTCTAGGTGTACTGTAAAAGTAAGGTTGGAAAGGTGGATGAATGTACTGTTTACAGTAAGGCAATGATAGCCTCACCTTGCTTGACCCTAGGTTGTTAACTGCTACACACTGGTTTACATTGGTTTGAAGTATATAAGGCTACAAGGCCAAGCTCTGGCGGGGTGCTACAAGTAGTTGTGGGTGTTGGCTTAGTAGCACACCCTGCACTAAAGACACCTCATCTATGGAAAGCAGCGTGTTTGTCGGGTTCCAACACCCAAAAGTGAGGCCCCACAACCTGGAAATAGTGGAAAAAGCCTGTCTTTTATAGGACAAACTTGTCAGCCCATCCTGGGAATTGCAGTGTCTGTCATTGGAAAAATAAAACTCCACTGCCTTGATCAAGGAGCAATGGACACCATTGCAGTGTAAAAATAAATGCCATATTCACCATCGGTCCATTGTTCCAATTTGTCTTTTGGAGCGAGCTCAACTCCCAATCTTCCATGGCACAATGGCAGTGAAAAAAGGTGGAAGAGAAAGCTCCAAACAGACCTATACAGAAAGTGGAGTGCAGCGAAAAAGAAGCAGCAAATGTAGTTAAATGTCTTTCAAAGCAGAAGGGAGAGATGGAGGACTTGAGCATGGGGTGTAGCAGGTCAGACCAAACCATATTCTCTAATGTAAACACACTTCAAACACTGCTTCATTAAACACTGTCAAACACTCCAAATTGTAAGAGTTCCCTTGTTTTTTTCTCGCTCACTCTTCAACACGGGGCTGGAGGAGCTGAGAGAAGAGGAGGGAGATGCCTCCTGCTTCATACCAACCCAGAGTCTTTGGCCATCTTGTAGAAAATTCCTCTTTTAGCGATGAGGTTGTAGGGGGAATCAAACTCTGCCATTTCTCCCTTGTCTAACACCAGGACCCTGGAGAGGAGGGAGCACTGATGAGATACATGTGATAATATTTGTAGGAGTAAAAATAATAAAATAAAAGTAGTACTACTACTGCCACCACTAGTAATGGGACTGCTTCTACTACAAATCACCTCTGCGATAGATAGATAGATAGATAGATAGATATATACATAGATAGATAGATAGATAGATAGACCTTACAGTACTAGGTGACAGAACCAGCATGTACAGCGGATGAATGGCATGTTTACATATATACAAGTGATAAGACTGGGAAGAGCACTACCACCTCTGCTACTATTAATACTACTACCACATCTACTTCTGCTACTACTACCTCTGCTACTGCTACCACTACAACCAATATTACCTCTGCTACTGCTACCACGCCTCTGCAACTGCAACCTCCTTGGCTACTGCTACCACTACTACCTCTGCTACTGCTACTACTACTGCCTCAGCTAGTAAAAGCAATAATAACTTCATTTGTATATTACTTTACTTTGTATATAAGCTTTCCTTTGGAAGTTTTAAGCTTCATATTAAGAATCAACTAAATAAATCAAAATTCTGTGTGTCACTACCTGGTGTAGTCCATGATGGTGTTCAGGCGATGAGCAATGGTCAGGACAGTGCAGTCCTCAAACTGAGTGCGGATGGTGGACTGGATCAGGTTGTCCGTCTCAAGGTCCACAGCTGCTGTAGCTTCGTCCAGAACCAGGATTTTGGTCTTCCTTAGCAGAGCTCTAGCCAGGCACAACAGCTGGCGCTGACCCAGACTGTACCGATAGAGAGATGTGTTAAATGTACAATGTGGAGCCGGGGCCTACCGGTGCATAGTTAAACCTTAATGGAACCTTTCACTATGTACTAGAATTATGACAATGTTATAGAGCAGATTTACTTATTAGTATTAGTTATTATTAGTGTGCTTGCTTCAGCAAAGCTCACTTTCGCTTTGACAATGGCTCTGTCTGTACAAGCCACTAGATGGAGTCAGAGACTGTCAAATGTGACCCTGGCTCACAATGTCCAGAAACCAGAGACACCGTTTGTGGTTTACTGATGGATGAATGAAAACACAAAGCTGGACATAAAATATGTCTACATCTTGATTTGATGGAGGAAGTTTCCATACAAATAATTATGACAACTATTTATTGGTGTGCTTGCTTCAGCAAGCAACACTTATGTTCTTGTACTTATGCCTATTAGTGGGCTAGCTTAGCAAGGTAGCACACTACTGCTATTCCCACTATTTAGTGGGCTAGCTTAGCAAGCTAGCACACTACTGTTATTCCCACTATTTCTTTATTATTAGTGGGCTAGCTTAGCAAGCTAGCACTCTACTGTTATTCCCACTTTTTAGTGTGCTTGCTTCAGCAAGTACACTATTGTTATTCTGCATACTTATTAGTGGGGTTGCTGTTTAAACAGCACCCTAGCAACAGCCTAGGACACCCTAGCAGCCATTTAACGACCATCTGGTACAGCCCACATGTACATACTTTGCGGTTTGTCCGTACAGCAATCCCACGCATTTTCCGTGGGAAATGCATTTCTAGTTAGTGGGATTGCTGTTTT